>JARYHS010004435.1:0-24999 GCA_031002005.1 Vandiemenella viatica
AATTAAGGTGAGCGGGGGGGAAGGGAAAGGAGGAGAGGTGTTAGGTCTTTCTAAATCAAGTGTACATAGTAATTTTCTATTTGTTTTATAGTATATGTATACAAAGTTCTATCAAAACCGGTTAAATACTGTGTGTTTGTACGAAGAACATTGGCAAATAATAATAATAATAAAAATCATTTTTATATATTAGATACAAGTATAATCTATACTTTCAGTGCTGTCCAAGTGCAACATGCCATACTTACAGCTACAAATATACTGCTGTTACAGCACGTTGGTGACGTGAACTCATAATATTTTACCCATCCGAAAAGTGTCAAACGTGCGTATCATATGAGCATCACGTCATAGCATGTCGGTGACGGGAAGCTGTGAACTCATAGATTTACCTCTGTACAAACATTGCCTAACACAACCGTCAAAGTTTTTGGAAGTAGTTGTTACTCTTACCACCAGATATTACATGAAAATCAATTAGAGCTGTATCTATTAAAAAAGCTTTCTGTGGTGATTCATTAAAATTAGAGATCAACAGCCATAGAATTTTTTTAAAAAAATTGCAAATTTAGGCAAAACAATTGTTTATACTATCATCTAGATAGATAACTTCCTTGTCTTTTAGTGCTCAATTCATATTATTTGTTTCACAACCTGGAAGCAGCAGCACTGAATAGTTAAAATATGTCAACATGGTCTGATCAAAATGCAAACATCCATCAAGAAGGCTTAAAGAGGAATGAGTCCAAGATAGAATTGTTGTTTGCTTCTTGGGATGCACTTGAGAGTTGCTAGGTCCCAGATGCTTCAGTAGGCCACTCGTTCTAGACTAGGGTTGCCAACCGTACGGTTTTCGGATGGACTGTCCGATTCTAATGCAATTTGTCTGTGTCCGGTTCACTACATGTGACCGGACACAAAATGTCCGGTTATTAAAAGATTAAAAAAATTATGGAAATAAACAAGGTCGCTGCGCTGCTTATTCCCCTCCTACTGAACGTAATT
This sequence comes from Vandiemenella viatica, assembly GCA_031002005.1. Taxonomy (NCBI): domain Eukaryota; kingdom Metazoa; phylum Arthropoda; class Insecta; order Orthoptera; family Morabidae; genus Vandiemenella; species Vandiemenella viatica. The sequence continues at coordinate 1,006 of JARYHS010004435.1, forward strand.
CAACTATTTCACTCTGTGTTCAAAACAACAGTTGGTCGCATATGTGATTGTCACGAAGCGATTGGTTTATTGTCTTAGTTACCTACCCGGCACATTACATATACATAATGAGTGATTCACTGAAGAAAGTAAAGAAACGTTATTATTGTTTCAGAGAGGAGTGGCTCTCAAATGATGAATTTAAAACGTGGGTACGTAAAGAAAAAGATTCCGCTGCATATTGTCAAGTGTGTAAAATGTGACCTGATGAAAGAAACTGATTGAAAGTGTAAATGATCCAGTCTGAACTTTTTGTACATTTCAATTATAAGATGACCTGCACTGAATTTTGTGATTTCATGAAGACTGATTTGGGGAAAAAACTTTTGAAAATTGTGAAGTCTGAAAATAAGTATTCCTTTTTTTTTTTAAACAAAATCTATGTATGGATAATAGTTATTTTATTGCATTATTAATTAATTTATTTTTTGTGATTGTTATTCCAAACAATTTTTTTCCTGTTTTTTAGTTAACACTGTAAATTTTATTTTTTCTAACATACATAACTACACCCCCCCCCCCCCCCCTGGTCGGCATTTGTCCAGTCGTGGAGATCTGAAATGTTGGCAACCTTATTCTAGACCCACTAGGGCCGGGCTGGTCTTTCACCAGAGCCTTGGTCGGCTGTTCTTTCTGTGTCAATTGATGCATCGAGTTCCTCTGTGTGCTGCTGAGTGGTTTGACTCGTAATCATTTGGGCTTTCTTGGTGGATTTTTTAATTCAAGTCTTGGCATTGTAACAAGTTAAAACTGCTTGACCCTGATGTTACCAAATTTCAGAAACAAATAATGTATAAGTACTCAAGACAGAAAATTTATCAGGCTACATGATAGTAGAATTGTTTTTACCTTGAATTCATAAAAAAAGATTTTATTTAGTCTTTTAGTCTGGTCATCTGACAGAGAATCGATTTTGTTAACTAATTTATACAAGTCACCACACAAAATGTTATTTATAGATCCGAATGGTTTGGTTGCCAGATGATAATACTGTCAAACAGCATCAGTTTCACTCTCGATTTTAGGGAACCATTTGAGATATGACAGCCACTGAGGAAGGTGTTTTCATCCTACCAACTTTGGAGCACAGTCTCCCTACGTAGTGACTGTCCAAGAAAGGTACGCCAAAGAATTTCAAGCCAAAACCTTGATAGGAAGTTAATGTTCAGTTATGTTGTAAAAATTGCAATCTAAACTGCGTGTTTTTTTTTTTGTCATAAAGCACATGATGAATGAGAATAAGCAAGAACCCTTTATTATGATGTAAGCAGTTTAGTTCTCTAAACAGTTAACTCCGTAAAATATGGGGCAGAACTACAGAAATAAAATCTCTGCTATGTAGAAATAGTTGAAAACATTCAGAGAATTTGAAGAATGTTTGCAGGATTTTCAACTGTTTGCTAAAACTCACACGAGTGCCTCCGAAAGAAAATGAAATTTCCATGCACACTTATTAAGATGTAACTATCTACGTCCATTAACAACTACAATGAAAAACTCTATACATTGATTAATTTGAGTCCTGGAGGAAATATGTGCTTTGTACTTTGGTGCAAGCTATGGACAAAAAATATGTTATGCTTGATGTATGGTTGTTGAAGTGATATTGGTATCTGTATTCCGTATGCAACTGCAAACATATGAATAAGATAAAAATACTGCATTACCTCTGTTTTGCTGAAAATGTAGCAGAGGATCATTTATAGATCATGCAATGCTACCAAGTAAATATTTTTTAATAAAAATCCGTCTTCTAACAACTGGTTTTATTTTTAACTTTCATCTACCAGACGCGTTTCGCCCTTCTGGAGTGGGGCATCGTCAGTGGCTATAAATAACATAATATTTTGATCATATTTGTGTATGCAAATCTAGTACATTAATTATATACATATATTCATGCTGTAATATTGTATCATCTGTAGGTTCAATCTGTTATAATTATTCTATATATTGTTTTCGTAGTATCTATGTTCAAACATAAATTCACTTCTTAATACTAAATTATCTGTATGGTTACAAAGTTATGTACATACACTCTACTTACTAAAAATTGTAGTGGCTAGCACATGTCAGTCCAGAACAGCACCTTCCGCATTTTTCTGCACCGTTGTGCCTTCCTACAGTTTACCATTATCTCCTTTAATATTGTTCACTTCACTTTATTTTATTTAATTTTCTGTTAAATTGCACTTTTAACTACACCAAAATAGTTATTGTGTCTAAAGCGATTTGTTTGTTTTGTATATACAGTTATACCAACCTATTTCTGTTGTTCACTCTATGTTAAACTATATTAAAAAAAAAAAAAAAATTATGCAACAACTGCGGAACATGGCCTACAACAAAGTTAATGCTACCAAGTAAAGTTTACCAGGTTAATTTTTTTGCAGGTTTCTTACATACTTTCTATGGCTATATTGCCTATTAGATCAAAAATTGCTAGTGGTAGAGAAATTTAAGATTTTATGTCAGAGTAAGCACCTGATTTGTGCTTAATATTTTGGTTTACACATTATTTCATGATAAATGAGCAGTTGATTTTAGTTATTAATTTTTTCTACCCATTGCATTTTGAATTGACTGAGAATGTATTAATTTCAAAATTACATTTTAGGAAGTAGTTGCACTGAATTCTCTTTTGAAGTAACTGGATGGAATTCCAGTAAGGGTATTTTCAGAGTACGCGGCGGAAATTGGACCATTTCTGTCCGATATATTCAGTAAATCCTTAGAAGAACGAAAAGTACCTTCCGACTGGAAAATCGGGCAAGTAACTCCGATTTTCAAGAAAGGTGATCAAAGTTATCCTAGAAACTACCGTCACATATCTATAACATCTGTTTGTATTAGAGTTATGGAGGATATTATATGCTCGAACATTATAAATTTTCTAGACGAAAATAATATACTTACAACAAATCAACAAGGATTTCGGAATAAAATATCATGTGAAACACTGTTGGCCCTATTTACACACAACATAATAAAAGTTATTGGTGCATGTTCACAAGTACAGGAAATTTTTTAGATTTTCAGAAAGCCATTGACTATGTGCCACACAACCGCCTTTTAGTGAAGCTTCGAACATACGGTATATCGGATCAACTTTGTGAATGGATATAGAATTTTCTAACTGGTCGGTCACAGTATGTCGTCGTTGAAGGAGAAAGTTCTTCTAATCTAGATGTTACGTCTGGTGTACCTCAAGAAGTGTAATAGGACCACTTCTTTTCTTAATTTTTATAAATGATCTCAGAGACAAAGTGAAAAGCATTTTTAGATTGTTTGCTGATGATGTGGTTATTTATAGGGAAGTAAGGAATTCGGCCGATTGCTTAGAAATTCAGTGTGATCTGGATGTTATTTTGGTATGGTGTGCTGAATGGCAACTTACCTTAAATTGTAAAAAGTGCAAGACAATGAGCCCAAGTAACAAAAAGAATCCGATTGTTCAGAAATACAAGGTAAACAGTTCAGTTATTGATATGGTTGATTCTGTGAAATATTTTGGAGTAACAGTACAATGGAACATGAAATGGGACTTACACATTCATTTGTTAGTAGGTAGAGCAAATTGTAGGCTGCGATTCATAGGTCGAATCTTGAAAAATTGAAATGAACAAACAAAGGAGATAGCGTACAAATCTCTTGTGCATCCACATTTGGACTACTGTTGTGCCATGTGGGGTCCGTTTCATAAGGGGTTTATTGACAGTATAGAGAAAGTACAGATCAGAGTCGCTCGATTCATGACCGCTTGCTACAATCCTTAGGAAAGCGTCACAGAACTGATTAGTAGACTAGGCTGGGAGTCTCTGATAGATAGACGACGCACGTTTCATTTAAAGTTATTGGTAAACATGCGTACTCCCACTTTCACTTACGAGTGTAATGAAATACTTCATCTACCAACATATTTAAGTCAAAATTACAGGAAAGATAAGATTAGAGAAATAAGGCGCCGCACTGATTCTTATATGACTTCTTTTTTCCCTCGTACCATTCGGGATTGGAATGCACAACGAAAAAGATTAGCTTTGGTGCTGAGCTCCCTCTGCAACCCACAATTTTGTGAATTGAAGAGTATATATGTTGATGTAGGTGATCCTGATAGTTCTTTATTTTTAAAAAAAATTTCCCACAGATCATGAATACTTGAAATTTACAGTTATTTGAAAAGTTTCATAGAGTTCAATCTGCTATTTTAATTGCAAGTTCTTCCTGTTATTTAAATTATTCTATGGTGATAAAGAATTCAACATCAGATTTCAGAGGGATTGTTTTTCTGTGTGGTTGTGAAAGTCTGTGTTAAATTTTTGTAATATGCTACTCAAGTACTTTCCTATAATGAATCTTTATTCCTGACCACAAATGTTTTCTGAAACATACTGTTACCTTATCTTATGTGGAGCAGTTTAGACAGTAGTTGCATATGTGGAGTCATCTAAACATTCACCTAAAACCTGAGTTTTAGTATGTGATCTGCCACTGAAAAGAAAGAGATTTTACTTAGTGAGTGATTAACATATTGCTGGAATGAAATTCATGGGGAAATAATTTCTAAGTTTATTGATACTTCATGGAACTGATTTTTAGAAAATTAGGGCATCAAAATGGTTAATTTGAAATAACTATACATGGAAATACTCTCCTAACTTTCAAGGTTCTTCAGTGACATAGGTGTAAATAATATCTTGTATTGTAATGCTTCTGACCTAAGAAGCCAAAAACAAGGATGGATCACTGCCAATTCAGTCCTTAATAGAATATAGCAAAATGTTCTGGTAATAAATTACTTCATTACTACCTGACCTGCCATGTTGTGTTACCTGTGATATGTGGGGTGGAAAGTGGGGACTGATGTGTTCTTGTGCCATGCCCCATGTCTTGGACATCTGCTCAGTGTTAATAGGACACAATATGCCTTTGGTAATGTTGTCCAAGTAAGTTGAGAGGACCTCCATTCTCAAAATCTTAGCAGTTGAAGTCGCTGTGAATTTATTGATGCAATTCTTCTCATGGTTCATAGTGTAAATGACTGTTTAGAGCTAGCTCACACAACCTTTTAGTTTGTACTTTTGTTACACTCATCTCTGTAACCGCTCATTTGTGGTACTAGATGTCTGTCAGGAACGGCTAGTGGTAATAGACAAAGAGGTTAGCTAGAAGGTAGATGGTCCAGGACATCCAGGACGCACTCCTTTCCCTCCAATCCTGTAGGAAGGAGGATTTATTCTGCTGGGTACCCGGCCATGCAGGAATTGGGGAACAAGGCAGCCGATGAAGCTGCCGAGATAGCCTGCAGCAAGGTCAGAACCGACTTTGCTCTGGTCCCATAGTCAGACCTTGCCTTGGCAGTGAAGAGAATTGTTTTTGAGGTATGGCAGAAGCAGTGGCTGGAAATCGAGCATAATAAGCTCTGGTTGGCCAAACTGACCGTTCGGCCGTGGAGCAGCTCCTTCCAGTGGGCGAGGAGGGATGAGATTCTCATTACTCGCTTCCGTATAGGGCACTGTCTTCTGACACTACTTTCTCCTCTGCTGGGAGGACCCACCGGAATGTGATACACGTGACATACTTTTGATGGTATGCCATATTTTAATTGACTGTGTTTTATTTTTGGACTTGAGGGCAGATGTTGGTTTAACTAAAGATCTATCCCTCATTTTAAATGATGACAGTAACAACGTGGCTAAGGTTTTAAAGTTTTGTAGTTTGGCCGGTCTCGTCCCCAAATTTTTGGGCAGATCGACCTAGGTTTTAGAATGGTTTGGTGGCCTCTTTACAACCACCAAGCCAAGTAATGTGTTTTTTACTTCTTGCAGTTTTTAGAGTGTTCCATTATGTTTTTGGTTTTACATGTGTCTGGCTCGCCCTTTTACAGCTAGCCAGTCAGTTTGTTTTATCGTTTAATCTGGTTGGCCTTTTTACAACCAACCAGTCAGTGTTTGTCTCTTTTATATTTATGGTCATTTTACAGCCATCATTTTAGCATTGCAGTCGGCATTTTTGTCAGTACTTTAGTGTTGTATTTTGCCGTCTGTGTGGCTGACCCTTTTACATTCAGCCGTTTGGGCGGTAATTCTGTTTCTGTTTTTAATATTTTAGTTTCTTTTGCCATCTGCCTGGCCGACCCCTTTACAGTCGGCCTCCCAGATGGTATTTGAGTATTAAGCCACGCTGTTACACCAAGTTTTAGTTAGGCCGCTAATAACCTAGATGTTGACGTGCCCTAACAAAAACAACAATAGAAGGTAGACTTACTGGGTAGATGATTGCTTTTTGCAGCTGGTCCGCAGGCTCCACTCACAGTCTGGATAGAAGATCTTGCACAGTCAGTAGCCGCCTGCCTCTAATGACTTAGACGTCGACGAAGCATAAAGCCATAAGTAAAAAAAAAAAAAAAAAAAAAAAAAAAAAAAAAAAAAAAAAAAAAAAAAAAAAAAACGGTCAGTAACCTAACTCTTCATATTTCAAGTTACTTGCCATGGAGAGGGGATAGCTCATAAATGAGCAAAGTCTTCACTGCATGGCTAATTTATTACAAGCACAGGCAGTGAGTACAACATCGACAGCTCCCCATCAAGAAACCATATCACAGGTTATCATCAGTAGATTATCCAACAATTACTAGTTGGGCACGTGGATGGGCTGTGCTGACTCCTCGCGGTCACCGGTTCGATGTTCAGACCAACATGGTGATGGCCTATCCAGTGGTGCGACTGACTGCTCCCGACAGCCTTATGCCAGTCTCTTATACCCATCTGTCATGTTTCATTGTGTGTGACTGCGTACATGGCAAGCAACGACCTCAGGGTTCTATCCGCATAATAGAATACTTTTACACGTGATCCAAGAATCGGTCACGTTTTAGTGTGGCAAGAGCTGGTCAGGCAACGACCTCAAGGTTCTATACGAGTTTGAAAACATAATTCACATGACTACGTGTGCTACTGACCAGACACGCGTCGCTCACTGTTGACTATGCTCTGACCTACATACTTCGCTTGGAGCAACAGCTAGCCAACGGTTGCCACTCCATACAATTCCCAACAATTCTACCAATTCTAAAGTTGATCTATTACATCTCATGATAAACAAGCTGTATCTCTAGCTAGGCAAGAACTCCAACTGTTTCTTATCAAATAAGTTTCCTTTAAAAAATTGAAAATAAGTTACAATCTTTTAATCCCCAAGCGACAAACAATCTTTTTATAGATTTTAATGTACATTTCCATGAGCGTTAGTCCCTGCTAATTACATTCCAAAATCATTTTATTTTTGTTATTGATTTCTTCTCAAGCACTTCAAAACAAACGAGAGGTTAGAATAGTGGTGACTAATTCATTAAATTGACTGTTTAATGATATGTTTTAGTTATGATGAATCAAGTGTAATAGAGTTCATTCAGTGATTTCTGTTCTCCTTTGTCTAATGAAAAAGTTGAACATTTCTATCAGGATTCTTTTTATTGTTTTTGTCTCAACCATCTGTCCATTTATCACTGCAATTTAATTTAAGTAATATTTAAGTAGTATTTTCTGTATATAATGTGACAAGTCTGTGTTTTTTTTTTAATAGATATTTACAGTTTGTGTTACCTTATTAGTGATAGTAATAATATCTGTTGCAAGGAAAAAAGTGTTACAATGTAAGCATTATCCATGGAATACTGCAGGCAAGACAACATGAATACTACTGGAAGGAAGCAAAAGGCTGTGCACACCAAGCAATTGATGCAGTTGCACCAGGCTCAAGAAGGCTGGACTTGCATGGACTGAGTGTGCGTGAGGCAGTTTGTCTCTTGGACAGCTTTCTGGATTCCCATCTATTGCGGTTGCGTGCTGCTGCTAACCCTCGAATTCACCTTGAAGTGGTGACTGGTCGCGGAAAAAAAATTCTCCTCGGCACCAGCCTCGAGTTCGTCCTGCTGTCTTGCAACGCCTAGCTCAGAGGAGCCTCAGGTCAGAATCTATTTACTTCACAAAACAGTAGTTTATTTCAGGTACAAACACAATTTATTTTTCTGTTCAAATTATTGCCTTTGTAGTGAAAACAAGGAAGGATAGGGAAAATACCCTATCACTTACCACTGATGAAAGCAGGAGGCCTAGTACAAAAACACATTACAATATTTTGGTAAAAACCTTAGTCACGTTGAGCATCAGACATATGGCAAGTGCAAATACAGACCTGCCACATGACTGAGTCAGGTGAATCATTTGGGACTAGTGGAGTGTGCAGTGGTGGGAAAAAGGGAGGGGGGGGGAAGTTGACCAGCGATAATTTTGGGAAAGTATAATCTATGTAATGAATAGTCAAAATAAAATGAATAAATTTTCTAAAAGCCATCAATTTTAGATTTGTTTGGAAATAAAAAGAATAAATACAAAATTATTAAGTAATTCCTTCAATTCCCAAGTTTACCACAAGATATGTGGCACTGCCATGAGTACCTATGTGGCCCCATCTTACATGAATTTCTTCCAGAGCCAGTTCCTGAAGAAACATCCCCCCCAGCCCTCTTGTTTGGTTCAGCTATATACATGATATACTTATGATCGAGAACATTGGTTCACAACCTTTTTTGGCATACTGCCACCTTTTCGAGAAACAAAATTACTTACTTCCTCCTTTTCAGAATAAATAAATAAATAAATTCACAGACTTCCTTTCTTGTAATAAATAATGTAACCCATAGTGCTACAACATTTTTTGGCTCATCACTCACTTTTAAAACAGTGAATCAATAGTGGCTCCATTAGGTGAAGTGTAAAATATCATAATAGATAAATGAGGACAGATTTCTAAAATTACACTATTAAAAGAAATTGAAAATTTCGGCATATTGTTTACAGTTGGATTAACAAATTCATATTATGAAAAAAAAATATTGTTAATTATAGGGCTAAACTCAGAGTGACAATACTAGATCATTGATATTTGGTGCCTTATTTGTCATCAACATTCCAAGAAACTATCACAAGCCCTCTTATCCAACTGCAACTCCCTTCCCCCACCCACCCACGCACCCTTCTGATCTTATGCAAAAGCAGATTTCTTGTGCTACCTGCCACAATTCCCGAAATTCCCATTCTGCTCCTCTAAAAGCCTAATATTCATCACTCAGTTCTCTCCTGGCTTGGTGTCACCAATCCTTTGCCATGTGCATGACTTGCTATGTTCCTTCTCAAAATCCTACCCATGGATATGCCTCAGCATACCTCCAAATCTGAAGAACATTTTTTTCCACAAGTACTCGCCCTCTGATTTTCCTAGACTACCATATGGACCTTTCCCATGTAATAGATGCTACTGTGAAACCTGCAGCTTGCATCCAGCCACCACTACCTGTTCCAATCCTATCACAGGGGTATCTTTTCGTATTACTGCCCATGGCACTTGCTCTACCACTCACCTCTTTTACCAATTTACTTGCCTTCACTGCACAACTTCTTAAATCAGCCTCATCACTAAACAACTGTCCATTAGAATGAATGACCACAGGCAAACAGAAGCAGTCCATGCTAGCACACACAGCTCTAACAATCTCAAAACCGGATTTGCAGTGATAACTCTTAGAGTTTTTCCTTGCACTACTACCTTTTTGAAACTCCATAGGTGGGAACTGGATTACTAACAAGAGTTGGGCAAAGTGAATCACTAAAAAAAGTGGCACTCATTTGATCATTCAGTGAAAAGGACTAGTTCTTTTGAATGGTTCACTAGCTGACTTTAAATAAAAAGAATGGCTATCTGTTCGTTTTATTAATATTTAAATTGATTTTGTTTGTTAATCTCATTTATGTTTATTTATCCTGAAATATTCCCCCTCCCCATTTTCCCTTAAATACTACCAGATTATTTTTGCATAGAAAAGGCCGTTTCAAAGCGTCAATGAAATACTGTTTGGATTGTTGGAAATTTTTGAGAGGGTAGTTTGATAATAATAAAGAATGGTTAAGTATACATTCATTTATATATAGGAACAAACACAAAGTACTACCACTTTCACAAATCTTTTTGCATTAAATCAAATGCAAATTACTGTTCACAAATAATATTTGAGGCTTTTATACGCTCAGCAGTCTACTTCCTTTTTCTGTGCAAATTTTCCCAGCTTTTGAAGACCGGTTCACTTGCAAACGACACATCTTTAATGCAAAACAATGAAAAAATATCAAAAAAGATATCATGTCACGATTATGTTTAAACTTGTAGAGTGGTTATTTAAATACATCTGAGCCGTAAAATAGATTAAAAATGTAACGGAACATATGGCACAATACCAGAGAGAGAGAGAGAGAGAGAGAGAGAAGTGGAGTGGTATGTCAGTCGATTCGAACGAACTAGCTCACCACTGGCACTGCTCCACTGAGCACTGGAACGGAGAGCGACTCACCTGTCGCCAGAAAGGAAAGAATGAACTAGTTCTTTTCGATCTTTAGAGCGCAGAGCGGAGTGAATAAACAATGACCAATGTGGTGGTGTAGAACAGAGAGCGAAGAGGGGTGGAGGGGACAGCAGTCGGGCGTTGCATGGCGGACAGTGACAAAGCTGGAACTTATTGTTGGTGCTCATTTGAGTGTAATTTTTTATTACTAAATTGACCCAAAATTTATAGTTAGTTCATGTTATTGTACTTTTACTGGTTGTTACATATATTATACTTTACCCTGAAAAACTCTCCCCCACAATCCCAAAAACTCGCAAATAATTCATCTCTGGCAGAGTAACGTGGCAGGTCTGGATGTGCACACATCTTTTCCATTGCCATACATCTCACATTTTACATGACTTTTTTCACCTAAAAAATCCAGATTTATTTTCTAGTGCCTGTCAGAAGTATCCTGTCAGTGGCTATGCATTTTAAAGAATGACTAAAAAATGTGTAGCAAAATCTAAATTGTGTCTCTTGCCCATATACATTGTTCTGTTGTTGATTGATTAATACCTGAGAATAGCAGGCACCTGTGTTCATTCATGTATGTGAATTTCTGGGTCATTGACTGTGGAAAGCAAAGATTAGCTTTGGTTTCCTCATTTATTTTTATTAATTGCAAAATCAGTATCTTATGATTCCTGCTAAATGATACAGAAAGAATAATTTGAAATTGATTTGATATTGTAAAGCGTTGAATGTATAAAAAAAACTGAGTAATAATGAAACTCAAAGAGTGCAATGTTTCAGCTGCCTGTGTGCAGTTGTGAGTTTTAAATATTTTTGTGGTATCTGTTAGCAGTGAAAAATTTTGTGACAAGAAATTGGAGTTAGAATTAAATCAAAGTCATTACTCAGATGGACAAATAGCACTTAACTAATGTACAGATATGAGCTTTGTCAGGAACTTCAAAGGAAATTCAGTCAGAGAAATGGTTCATAACACAAAGTTTATCACATACAAATTTGATGTTAAAACATCATACAAGGCAACGAGTTAAAAAAAATCTGAAAGAACTAGGTTAAGCAAGAACAATTTAATTGCTTTAATTGACTTGAGATAAACATTGTTATCCACATCTAATGTAAGTGATTGAAACAAAAATTTTCTCACATGTTTCATTTCTTCAGCCCACAATGGGTGTTGAATTCTGTGGCAAGTCATTTTTCCAACGCTGCTTCCCTTATGCCCAGATGACTGAGCACTGCTGAATTGTGTAAATGATCCCACTGGATGAGTGGTAAAGATAGGAACTGATATTTGGGAGGATGCAGGTTCAAATCCCTATTGGGCCATCATTACTTTTGTTTCCCATGGTTTTCCAAAATCACTCCAGGCAAATTCCAGAATGATTACATCAGAAGGCCACAGCTGAATTCCTTCCCATTGCTTGTCCCCACCTCTGTCCCGCCTCTAATAACCTTGATGTCTACGAAGCATAAAACCTGAAGGAAAAGAAATGATTTCTTTAGCTGTGATGACGTTTTGACCAACTGTCCCTCCATTACTTGTTTGGAAGAAATCCTTCCCATCAGTCATATGATGTAAAAATACCATCCTCCCAAATTAAGTAGGGGGAAAACATTACATATTTCTCATCCAATTTCCATTCTGTCTGCTCATATGTAGCAGACTCCAAGCTGCAACAGCACTTGATACTGTATAAATGTTGGGTGGTCTTGCTGTCACTACTGAGTTATGCACTTGCCCCTGCAATTTCTTACCTGCTCTGCCATCAAATCCGACTCCCATATCCCCTAGGGCAAAAACCTTTTAGCTCCTGGAGAATGCACTCCACTTGAAGCATAACAAGTGGGAGAGAGTGATAAACAATTCTGTGGTGCCTTAAAAAAAAAACTGTTGCTTTTTATTTAAGGGAGACAACTCCAACTGAAAAACGGGCAGTTCTGGACGTTTTGATGTGGCATGACCGCCAATAGATTGTCATAAAAAAACAAACAGGCTGAGTGAGAGATGAAGACCTTAACAGCATGATCAGGGGAGAAGAGAACTTTGATACTACAAGAGGTATAGAAAAGGCACCAGCCTAGGAATTGGGTGAGATCCTCACTGGTCCTGTTGAATAGAGGGTGCACTATTATCTATGGGGGCTAATATTTAGAGGAGTTGAACTAGAAAAAGTCTGAGGAGGCTGCCTTTGGTCTTTGATGCATCACTCATAATGTGTTTAGAAGACATTCCCTTTAATGACAACCAGCAAGAAAGGAGAAATAACTATATAACCCTGAAATGACTGCTGCAATGAATAGGGTTAAATGATTGGTTTCTACAAAAGAGTTATTTATTACTACTTGGAGTTTAAAGGAGTTGTGAACTGAGCTGTAGTAATTAAGTGTGAAATGTGAGAAAGGGTTAGAGGTATCGTTTGAAAAAGGTTACATATTATTTTACAATACTAAAAACATAGTACTAAAAACAACGAGTACAAAAAACAAAGAGTTGGTCTTCAGAAGTTAAATTTTACTGAGAAAGTCATTTTAAAAATGAATCCACTTCTATAATTTTTTCAGATTACTGTAAATTTTCATATGCCTTAAAGTAATATGTGGCTGTGCAACTGTAGAAAGGCGGAAAGAGCAGAGTGCAGATTTTCATGAAAAACTGCTACAGCATATTTTGTATATAATAAAAGATACTACATGACAATTGGGGGCGATTTTAATGCATGTCAATGAAATCTGCACGGTTGTACCACCAGATTGGGAAAATTTTGAAATTTCACAGGTTATATAAATCTGATTGGCATGATTTTTCGTTGTTGTGTTGGCAGACACGTCTTAAAAGTATCTATACATTTTGAGCTATATTGGATGTTTAGTCTCTTGTCAGCTGTTAAAAGGATAACACATGTTTTGATAAAGTTGACGATTTTTCATTTGGCATAGTGCACCATGAGTTCTTGCCACATGGTCAAATGATCAATAACAAATACTACCTTCAATTTCAGTGCTTTTGCATCACAATAATGAACCTGCTCATACATCATTGCTTGTTCATGAATTTTTGGCAAAAAAAAATAAACACTGTAATGATGCCACAGCCTTCATATTGACCAGACATGACCCTGCGTGACTTTTTTCTGTTCCCAAAAATAAAGAGAACCTTGTGTGCATTGCTGAAAGAGCTCAAAGCTATCCCAGAAGTGTTTTGAGGATTATAAGAAGCACTGACATAAGTGTATGATATCTAATGGGGACTAATTTGTAGTGAATAACATTGCTGTAGACAAATAAGTAAAATTCTTTCAAAAAAATGAAAACTCCCATCATTTTTTGAACACACCTCATGTTCACAATGGTTCTTCCCATGGTCTGCACCTGGAGGATGGCTGCTAGTGGGCATGCCTGTAGATCATCATTGTTGCCCATGGAGCAGTCTGTGGCAGCAGCTGGACAGAGGTACCTTGCTCTCTGCACAGTTTTCCAAGGCATGGTTTCCATGCCTCACTGAGACATAGCTCACTGTTTCTATTGAATAAATCGGTCAGCCGAATTTTGATCGCATCTTTGACTATTGAATATAAAAAATATGAAGATGCTAGTTAATATTCTAACATTTTTAAAGTCTACCCTATGGCCTTCGCCATACACGTGCTCAACAATTGCTGATTTGCTGCATTGTCCTAGGCAGAGATAGCATTTATGTTCTACATGCTGTTATTGTTCAGTGTGGATATTTTGGCTGACGTCTTTCCAGACTTGCACGGGATTCTATAAATGCCGGGAACTCTGAGGCCAAAGTTATCCTCAAGTTAATGGAGGTAGCCTCATATTTTGGCTGCAGGTAGATAGAAACTTTTTTTTTTTTTTTTTTTGAGCCATGTGAGAATGCTGCCAATTTTCCCCAATGTGTTTCCAGCAAATGGTAGGAAAATTCTGGCCTTAGGCATTTCTTCGTGTTGAACTGGAATTTTGTCTGGCCTACAATCAATTGCTGTTTTTATCTGCCTCTCGATGTATCCGTTCTGCCTGGAGGCAGTTCTCAGATATTCCAATTCCTGTGGTAGGCTGCCTTTGTCAGCAGTCACCCTAGCCCTATGTACAAGAATATTTAAAACAGTGCTACACTGCACAGAATGGTGGGAGCTTGTGGCTCCCAAATACTGGTCTGTGTGGGTTGATTTTCTGTATATGCTATATCCTAGCATTCCATCCTGCTTTCTTTCAATCAGGATGTTGAGGAAAGGTAGGGAGCAGTCCTTTTCCAGTTCCATTGTAAACTTTATGCTGGGATGAATTCCGTTTAGATGTACGAAGAACTCATTTAAAGCTTTGTTACCATGGGGCCACACAACAAAAATGTCATCGACATATTTAAAAAAAAAAAAAAAAGTTTTCTCAAAAACTGCACCTTCCAGTGCTTTTTTCCTCAAAGTACTCCATGTGTAGGTTGTCAACTACTGGGAGAAATGCCTAAGTCCACCACTTTCCTGTCATTCACCAAAAACACCTTGGAGAAAATTGTCAGAATTCTTGCACGGCATGGGATAAAAAGTTTCTACCAACCACAGCCAAAATACATGACCTCTGTCTTTGACTTAGAGTTCCCAGGATTTATAGCATCCTGTGCAAGTATGGAAAGACTTAAATTGGTCAAACTATCCGCACTGTACAAAACCAATCACAAACACTATCTCTGACTACGACAATACAGCAAATCAGCAATCGCCAACCACAAATATCACCAAGGGCTCAGGGTAAACTTTAACCATGTTAGGATCTTGATTAGAACTTCTTGGGATTCAGTAGTCAAATAAGCGATCAAAATTTGGCTGGCCGATACATTGAATAGAAGCAGAGGGTGATGTCTTAGTGAGGCGTGGAAACCAGCCCTGGCAAAATTTCCTCTATCCAGCTGCTGCCATAGACGGCTCGATATAATGGTCCACGGGCCGCAATGTGGATCTATGGGTACACTCACTCACAGCAACCCAAGGACACAATACTAAGGACGACAGAAGAAGTCCTTGGAAAGAATGTTAAAGGTGAACACTGAAGGGTAATTCACCTATGGTGCAAAAGGATACCAGATATTGTTAATGCCAAGAAACAAACATACATGAAAAATCTGCAAACTAATAAACATTCCGACAGGATGGATTACAAACATAAGAGTGCTATCTCGGAAAGAGGGATATGGTAGCTGAAAAGGGAGAGCTGTGACAGTTATGTAAGCAAGCAAGGGTGGATCCAGCCTTCAGGTCGGGGGGGGGGGGGACGGGCACGTAGTGGAGGTCCAGTCAGGACAGGCTTCAAAATTACGATAGTATATATAAATAAAAATAAATTAATTTTTTGCATTATGTCAAAATAATTTTAATCAAATAAAAAAATCAAATATTCTCTTTTTAACTCTCTCAAATCTTGTTATGACTTCCTCCACTTGAACTAGTACGGTTTTGTGAACGCGGAGAAGTGTCGGTGCAGTTAGGTGGTCTCCTGCCAGTGATGCTCAAAATCAAGTTTTGAGCCTCCTGAGAGTAGAAAAAGATCTCTCTGCCATAGCGACACTATCTGGTAGTGTAGCAAGATTACACAAATACTTGTTGCGTTGGGATAATTTTAGCATCACATTTTTCCATTAGATTAGAAATCGATTGCTGAATATTCTGATTCCGTTGCAATTATACTATCCACAGCCAATAGTCGCTTATAATGACTGATACTATAGTGTTGTCTGTTACCTGCTTATAGTTGAATGCGAGTTTTTTTTTAACTGTTTCAATGTCTCCATTAGTATGGGTATAATTGACTTTCGGAATAAGAACGACTAGTTGAAATAAAGTATTTCAGGAGACAGATTGTCTTGTAGGTCATTTAATTATAGAATCTAAAATTATAGTGTATACGGCCATACGGAAATACTGATTGAAGAGGTAAGTATTCAATGTATTTATCTTGACACTAATCTGGGGCATTAAATTTCCATCGCAAATTTTTTGGCAAATTCTTTTGCCCCTTCAAAAAATTTCAGAAAACTATGTCCTGTTTATTTTTTTTATCTCATAACACGCAATGTATCATTTATAATGTCAATAGAACTTTTTAAGTCAACTGAGTTTGACTGCGATACTCTGCTCAAGGATATAGTTGTATGAGAAACTGAAAAATAAAATAAGATTTATTTCGGTGTTGATGCGATGTAAATGTTAATTTAATTTGGCTTTCTATATTAAATACAGAAATTTATAAAAGTAACTGATAAAATCTACCTATACTGTTATAAATCTGTGGGCAGCCTGCATGTGTCTGAAACGTCATAACGCAAAAAATACTTCAGCAATTCAGATGGTATTTTAAAATTTAAAGAGCTTTTGGCCAAGCTTAAAGTTTGCAAAAACAGCTTGTGACTTGTATGTACTGTGGAACGGAGAATGACATTATAACCATTTCTAAAAAATATTCTTACAGATCAGCCTTATTCGATATAAGCACTCCCTTCAAGAAACACTGACAAAGGATTACATTATGATCATACTTGGATCCTGTTTTATTTTTTTCACTTCAATTATTTAGTTCTCAGTTTTGTACACTAAAATAAACATAATACGTGAATCAAACATAGTAAAATCTTAAACGTAATAAGAATCTTAAAACGAATAGTTCATTTTGGAATAGTCATTACTAATTCGCAATTTGCCAACACTAAACTACCTCCTACTTCCTATTCGGTAATGTCACATTTACTCATTGCTTTTTAGAGATCAAAACAAAAACGTTATTACATATTCAATGAAGTCATTCGTTTAAAAGCGTGAAAATTAAAGCAACTGATAAAATAATAGCTCCGGAGTAGGAAATTATGTTCTTACAGCAAAAAGTAAGACGGTGATTACATATCAACTAGTTGCGAAACCTGGCATAAAGGAAGGTTTGAATTCAGTGATCTGGGAATTTATTTTCCTCAGTTGCTTAATTAAATAGAATTGTTATTAAATAACGCTCATAACCTTGATATTGCCATGTACGTTATACGTTGTAGTATAAATCGTCGTAAAGTTCAAATTACTTACGTGCTATTTAATGAAAGCAATAAGGAATCACTCAAATTAAAAATTAACTAGGAATCCTAAAACCTTATTCTACATCGCGTAAATTACAGAACTAAATCCATCATGCCTTATACATTAAAAAAACGTGTCAGTTGTCATTCTGTCCAGGCTGCATTTCAACTTCACCGCAACCTACACTAATATTGCCGTTCGAAAATCAAAGGTTCTTAATTTAATTTAATTTTAATTGCAATGGAGCGCACGCTCTTGTATCAATTGCCCTACACACCCTTCTTTGCCCTTTCCTGCACCCACCTACATTTGCCCTCTACAAATTTCAACTTTGAATTCTTTAAAGGTTTTTGGTAAATTATTAATCATTTCTGTTGGTAACTTATTCCAATTCCTTACACCCTTACCTAAAAAAGAGAATCTTCCTACTCCACTTGTGCCTGAAATTGAGTGTCATAGTCATCTTTTCCCACCCATGCATTACTTTTAATTCTTACACCAATATCTTTCCATGCTTCAACACCAATATACACCTTGTACACTCCTATGATCCTCTTCATCCTCATCCTGTCTTCCAATGAATCCCATTCCAGCTCTTTTATCATCTCTGTTGCTGATTGTGTTCTGCGTAATTTCCAAAACAAATCTGGCAGCTCTTTTTTGCACACTCTCCAGCTCCTGTATTTGATACTAAAAATGTGGGTCCCATATTACACTACCATATTCAAGCAATGGTATCACCAAAGTTTTGTACCCCAATTCCTTTACTTCTCCCGTACAACCCCTCATCACTCTTACCAACAAGTGCAGAATTTTGAAGTCTTTTCCTTCTACCTGTCCAATGTGTCCTGCCGAGTTAAGCTTGTTATCAATTCAAGTCTTCAACAAGCAAGTCGTTCCCCACCTTATAATCATAATCAACTTTTAGTTTTTTATCTGTATATCTAATAAGCTAACTGTTCACTGCATTTATCTTCATCCCGTGTTTACCAACCCAACTAGATATCCTGTCCAGATCATCCTGCAGCTGTTTACAGTCCTCTACTGTTTTGATCCTTTTGTATGGACATTCTGTCATATGCAAACAATCCTCATTAGAATAATGAATAGCAACGGTCCCAATGCGCTACCCTGTGGCACTCCCATTTTTACCTCCACTTCTTTTGATACCTCATTTCCACCATTTAAAAATTCTTCTACCCAGTAAACCACTTTCTCATCTACTCGAATAATTTTTACCTTATTTACTACCATTTTATGGCTCACTCTGTCAAAAGCCTTTGAAAGATGCAGTGCTACACTGCCAATTTGGCCTCCCCTGTCCATTTCATCTGGAATATCTTGCATATATCCCACCAACTGAGATTCACATGAATAACCATGCTGCATACTTAAAAAAACACTTATGCTCCTAAAATATATTTCTGATGTGGTTGCATATCACTTTCTTTATTAATTTACCTACCAATGATGTCATACTGATCGGCCTGTGATCCTTTATGTACTTTTCCAGTCCTGTGGTAAGCAGCAAGTATCCAGACTCAGTTTAAATAATATTTCAAGGTTAGGTGCAATGTCACATCCTACTATCTTTAAGACATCTGTAGTAATATTATCTACACCAGCCCATTTATATTTTTTCAGCTTCATGATATTCTCAGGATTAATTTCAAATGTTTTGGTCTGCTCATTTCTAATTGTGCTGTTAAGCTCGTTATCCGATTTTTTTCCCCTGCCGTTTCTGATTCATTGTCCCTAATTGTCTCACTAAACCAGTTACTTAAAAACTCTGCCTTTTTCAAATCCTCAGTAACTTCTTCTCCATCCTTATACATAAGCATTTAAACTCACTCCATTCCCCTCAATTTTCTAACATAGCCATAGAAATTTCTCGATGCATCAGTCAATGGTCAT
This sequence comes from Vandiemenella viatica, assembly GCA_031002005.1. NCBI lineage: Eukaryota > Metazoa > Arthropoda > Insecta > Orthoptera > Morabidae > Vandiemenella > Vandiemenella viatica. The sequence continues at coordinate 20,428 of JARYHS010004435.1, forward strand.
CCTGCACTGACAGTACTTTTCATAAACCCATGTTTATCCACCTTCTTAGTTATTGTTAAGTCATTTTGTAGTTGTTTTAAATATTCCTACTACGCTGCTGTCTCTTAACTCCTATGTTCTCTCTTTATTTTCTGTTGTGGAATAAATATTTCTTCCCCCTTTCTAATTATTTCCTTGAACTCTTCCACCTTGACCCTACTGCACTCGTGCATTCCTTCCATTTGCACAAACTTTCTCAGAAATATATCTCACATGTGCATCAATACATTTTCTGTATCATGATCAAAAGTTGATCGACTAAAACTAATTACTTGTGGCTGAAATAATGACATCAGTAATATGGCGTCAGAGAAAGCATAGGAAATCAAAAATGTGTCTTGACGATTTTATGTGATATCATGTAAGATTAGTTTTAATCCACACAAATTTCTATATTAAATCAGAAGTAATTGATGTAATCAATATATTGTCAAAATAAAACCAATTTCGAAATAGTAAATAATTTGATTTTTTTGGAGGATAAATATTTGGAATTGGTTTTTCGTTATAAGATGTTAATAAATTTTATTATTGCAATATTTATTACTATTACCGTAATTATTGTTAAAGAACGCTCTTACACTATAACACACTTCCATACATATGAAGTCATGGGTAACTACTTGTAAGTTATTAAGTTTTTGCGTTCATGCATTAGTAAATACCTAAGGTAATAAATAAAATATTTAGGTACCTATCTAAAACCCTTCTCAAGCAGATAGATAATATTATAAAGTCCGAATTGAACAACATTTGCAGTAAGCAATGGGTGTCATTAGCAGTTTTGCTGTCTTGCCAAGTAGAAATATTTTCCAGAGCGTTACAAATTTTCACTAAGTTGTCTCATAAATTGTAGATGGCCATCATGCCTCTCAACCCAACTCGTCTCGCAGATACCTTGCATTGTAGCTCCAAATTATTTTAAAAAAATTTGACGCCTTTTAGCGGATGAATTGGTAAATGCTACAACTTTTTTCATTGTGCCTGAGGTAAGAAATGTCTGGATGACAAAGCTAACATGTTATTAAGAACAAGATTGCTGCATGTACAACATATCAAAATTTTTGAGACTGAGACTTTCAACTATTTTCGCAAGCTCCATATCGCCTAGACAGTTATCATCACATATAAGCATATCGTAAGCATCTCAGAAAGTCATAAAACTTCCTTTATTAAACCATTGTAATGTAAATTAAAGACTAAGCTGTGTGATATGTGTTATGTTTGTTGTTTCATCGAATAAAATAGAAAAGTGTTTAGTTAGATTCACATTCAGTAAAATACTTTCCTAAATGATTTCCTTACAAACATCAATCAACTAATTTTGCAGAATTTTGCTGATGTATGTTGCATTAGACTTGGACGTCTCTAAATGATGCTGCTAAGCTGTGTCACGAGATTCTACACGGAATTTTAAAAGTGCTTCCTTCATCATCTACCGTGCTGTCGTTACTTGCTTCTTTATCCAAAAATTTGTCATCACCGCGATGCCCACATAACGAAATATCTTGATGAACACAAAAAATTATCGTTTTATCAATTGGTCGTAAGCGTTCCTTATTTTCATTAATTTGTGTCATTCAGGTTTGTGAAAAGTTGTTAAAAAGATTTTTTTCTAGCTTCGACAGTCACTTCGTGGCATTGATTTTGCTGGTGAGTTAGCAACACGCCATTTTCACCAAGAAAATCATCGAAAGCTATTAATGGTTCTTTTACGAATCGTTTTAGAGGTGTTTTTGACTGTTTGCCAACTCAAGGGTGTTACTGTAAATAAAACATAATATTTGCTGTAATGGTTCAGGACTGTATGCGATAAGACAAGCCAGTGAAACTTGTCAAGGTGTGATTTTCCTTTTTTGATTACAACATAGTGTGGGATAATATAAATTTGAGAAGGCAACTAATGCTTTTTGATCAATATAGCTCTAGGTTTTTTCTTACAATCCATCCAATATCTGAGGAAAATTTCGATTGAGAAAGCGAACATTTTATCTGTTCAATACTGGAAGTCGACTACACAAAATAGGTAAGCATAAAACAGCTTCAGCAGGAGTAATATTTTCTTCTTCATCTAAGGTTAAATTAGCTGTGGAAGCATCGGCAGCACACATATTATCATATGCATTAGTGCTCAGTATAGGTAAATGTTTTGAATGTTTATCAATATGAAACCTAGGTTTCTTTTTAAAAGAATGAGTATATCTTTTCTAAATAGACCACTATATGCATTACGTTTTGTGACATCACCTTTTTTGCTGCATCCTGCAGTCAAAAACAGCCATGCATGGCTAAGCAAAAATGACAATATTTATATAAATACATCAAATGGCACGGTCGGAGCTACAAAGCTGTAAGATCACAGAACGTCAGAAACGCAGCTGCGAATGAATGGGAAGACGGGCAGCGCGATAAGACAAAATCAAAAGTTGCAATCGCGTGCACAATATTCAATCCTCAATGACCGGACGGCTACAACACAATGTTATAAACAGCGTACAGTCGCATTGTGATTGTCATTAATGTTTTTGCTAGATCTGGCCATCCATCAATCAAAGTAATCTTATTTAATTAAAATCAGAGAGATTAAAAATATAATCAGAGGTTGACCTAGGCCGATCCCAGGGTGGGGGAGATCATGACCCCCCCCCTCCCCTTCCCTTTGATCCGCACTTGTATGTAAACACAATTGAACAGGGCTGTCAGGGAGCACAAGATGCAACATAGAAAATTTTGAGAAATTAAAATTCTGATGGAAGGAAGACAGTAAAAGTTAACAACATAACAGCAACAATGTGGCTGAATGTTGAACAAAAGTTATCCAAAACAGTAGACGTTTATTTCATTATAGCAGAAGGTCTAGATAGTGCCCTCGCATCACCAGATGCAGATGGCATGAATATGGAGCCCCTAAAGAAGTCAGGATCAGATTCTTGGATGTTATTAACACATGCTGGAGGATGTGTACTTTGCCTGAGGAATGGAGCATATGACTCAATATACCCCATAATTCTGGAGAGGAAATAGTCAGGAATTCAAAAGTTAAACAGAGGGGTCAGCTTACTAAATTGGTCTGATAAAGTATAAGTAAAAATAGTAACTCATGGATTGAATATAATTGGTGAGCACACATTAAGAGTAAAACAATGTGGTTTTCGTAAAGGGTGGTCACACTGAGACTGCATATTTAGTATTGAATAGACAATTGAGAGGAGATGTTTAATTTACCCTTGTGCATATTATTAACTGATTATGAAAATCATTTGACAGTGTGTGCTGGAAACTGGAAAAAGCTGTGGGAAATGATGTTTTAAAAAAGGTTTTTCAGAATATACAGTAGAGGTTGTATGGAGCCTGTTTAATGGCACTGTGATATGTATAAAAAACAGTGGAGAGATTGGAAGTAAAGCACATTCAGTAATGTGTTAAACACGGCTGCCATATGTCACCGGATTTTTTTAAACATACATGTATTGGCGATTTTATTAGACAGGAAATAGAAATAAATACAATTAAAATTTAATTTGATGATGGCAGTACCAAAACTAAAAAGTAGATGTGAACTGGGCAATAAATAGAGCAGATGAGGAAGAAATTAAGACAGCATAAATTAAATTTTTTACATTCAGCAATGGGTTTAAGCCTTATGGACAAATACTGCAAAAATATCAGAATGGAATTACATATTTTCAACTTGACAGATAGAATACAAAAGTAAAATGTAATTGATACAACCACATACAATGGAAGAACAGAGAAGGAATTCTGAAAGTGGGACTATAATACAATCCGATAGATAAAAGAACTGTTGGCCACCCAGTAACAAGATGTCAAGATAAACTCTCTTCATGTGTAAATGGAGATGCCACCAAGAGGTAAAAACCCGCATTGCCGTAGCACAGGAAGCGTTTAATAAGAAGAGGTGACTACTGACTGGAAAATTAGACAAAGCGCTCAGGAAAAGACTTGGCAAATGTTTTGTATGTAATGTGACTCTTTATGGGGCAGAGACGTGGACACTGAGGTAAGAAGATGAAAAATGGTTAGAAGCTTTTGAGATGTGGATGTGGAGAAGAATGGAAAGGACAAGCTAGGTGGATAAAGTGAGTTATTTTGATTTGCTGGATAGGGTTAATGAAAGGAGAGAAATATTCTCGAGTCATCAAAGAGAGAAAGAAGAACTGGGAGGGACACTTGCTGAGAGGGGAGTGCTTGCTAAAAGATGCCTTGGAAGGACTAGTTTGTAAGAGGAGAATGAGAGGAAGAAGAGGTGCAAAATTACAGACATCATCAGAGAAAATGGCAGCTATGTGGACATGAAGAGAAGTGCAGAAGGCAGAAGAGCATGGAGAGCAGCCATGTGAAAACCTGTCTGAGGACACTGATGATGATGATGATGTGTAAATGGGCACTACAGCCTAAATCCGTTCAAATTATTTTAGGCATATGTTTTCCTACAGGTTGATGATAATGACTGCCATTAATACATGAATCATGTGAACCATATTTAAGTGAAGTTTCAGTTTATAGCTGTTT
>JARYHS010004436.1:0-12129 GCA_031002005.1 Vandiemenella viatica
AAATCCTTTTAGGAATACGATTTTAAAGCAAGTTTCAGCAGTTTGTTTATAGTATGTTTCTCTGCAGTCTTTTAGGTCGGTGGTTACCAACAGAGCTTACCAGGAGAACGGTAAGAAGCTGTATGGTCAGACGGACTGAGGAGCCCCTAGGGACCATGCCTCGAGCAATTTCTTCCACTAAGAGGCTTTACAGGGTCCACGTCGCTCGGGGAGAAATGGGCGACGAAAATTCCGCCCAACTGTCCTGAACAAAGCTATTTGTCTCTTCTCTTCTGCTACGCCAGAAGCTGCGAACATTCGAAGGAATTCAGGAGTTCCGCTTAAGAAACTGGCTTCCTGTTATAAAATTATGACACGATCGGACGGATTATACGTATCACCACCCTAAAGTGTTCTGAACCAATTCTGAGCTCAATAAAAAGCTACTGCAATTTATTTCTTATTACAATAAGCAAAATATCGGTCATTGTCAGAGGTTACCACGAACAAAACTCAATAACATGTTGAAGCTAGTAATAGTAACGTAATTAATTAGGGTTAAAAATCATTTATAACTTTCTTAAAGTTAGTTAACTCCTGTAGGCTGAGAGACCGGAGGAGAGTGTGTTGATGAAAGGAGAAGTCTTGACCAAAGAAATGATAGTTGATAGGAAGAGAGCAGGAAATGGAGAAGTAAATCAGATCCGGCTAGTGGCTATGGATGATGATGAGCTACTGAAGATATTGGTAACCTGTGCAGCATATCTGAGCCGTTTTCACCATTTAAATAACTATTCGATAGTTGGTTTTGACACACTCAATATTTTGCGATCATGTTACCACAAGGTATTATTTTTGTTAATTTCCCTCTCAGTAGCTGTAGTCTGAGTAATAGCAGGTACATTGCTGTTACGTTATTTAATAACTAGCTGTTACCCGCGACTTCGTACGCGTGGACTTGGAATTTCAATTCCAGAATTGGATATAGAAAACTGTTAGTAACGTAAGATTTGTCCCAAACAACACCGAGTCGACATAATATGATGGAAAGCCATCATTATATCATCCTATCATCTAATCTGTCTCATGAAGAGAATCAATTTACAACATATTTAAAAACAGAAAAGTAAGCGAAGGTGCGGGGATGTGTGTGTGTGTGTGTGGAGGGGGGGGGGGGGTTAACTGATGGCAGCTTTATTTCAGCTTGGTTTTTTCTTCTTTATTCAACATGAGCATCTGAATCATATAATCTAATAGCAGCACATTGTCTTCTAGACCTGCACCTTAGGCCAGGTTTACGTCCGTAAGGCATGTCAAAAAGGAAGACAAATTGGTGCCAGAAACTTTTATACAGACACAAATGAATAGTACAGTGCAGAGCAAATTGACTTCTATACTAAATAATAAGTTTTGTTTCTTATCGAAATTTATTAATAAATCAAACACTAACAGATTGCGTGACTGAGCAACTAACGTAACATTACAGACTAACACACGAATCTGTCTGTCTTTCATCATTCGATAAGTTCTTAAAATTTCGTGACTAAAACTGTTATTCATGTCCTGTGTCCTTCCTACACTATTTCATTGTTAAATTCCATCAATATTGATATAGCCATTTAGTCGTCAAAACGTAACAAAAAGACAGAAACTTACTTCCACATTTATAATATAATAGCTGGTACCCACAACTTCGTTCGTGATTGTAAAGTATTCATATTGACAGCTGTAGACATCTAACCACCATAGTGCACGATGGGAGACTCGATACTATTACCACACACAAATTCCAGTCTTCTGCGCTATGTAGTTCCGGCAGCAAGGTAAAATTTACGGATACACACAAGTCTTTGGATGAAATACGAAAATATTCATGATCGACCAATTTCAAACACCATATCTCACACACTCCCACAGTTACCGAATTTCGGCCAACGTTGTGATCGATGGGTGACTCTGTGTTACTACCACACAAAAACGCCGGTAATTTACGATTGATAGTTTTCACTTAAAAGTGATACAACGTGACACATGCGTCTTTGGCAGAAATATGAAATTGCCGCAGGTCGACCATTTTATCCCCAATTTCTCCCACACCCCCCAAAACTACCGACATCTAACAACCATAGTGCACTACATGAGATACAATTCTACTACCATACACAAACACCAATGTTCTATGCTATGTAGTTGTGGCACAAAAGTAACATATGCGGAGACAGTCGAAATTCGAAAATATCCTTGGTCGGCCACTTACAACCACCATATCTACCACAGTAACACAGTTTCTGAAATTCGGCCGCTGTTGTGATCGAAAGGAGACTCTGTGCTACTACTACACACAAACGCCAGTTATCTGTGATCTATAGTTTTCGCTGAAAAGTGATACACCATGACACTTTTGTCTTTGGCAGAAGTATGAAATTGCCACAGGTCGATCACTTTCAACCCCCTTATCTCCCACACCCCCATAGCTACCGACATGTAACAACCATAGTGCACTACATGAGATACGATTCTACTACCAAACACAAACACCAATGCTCTATGCTATGTAGTTGTGGCAGAAAAGTGACATATGCGGAGACAGTCGAAATACGAAAATATCCTTGGTCGGCCACTTACAACCACCATATCTACCACAGTACCACAGTTTCTGAAAATCGGCCGCTGTTGTGATCGAAAGGTGACTCTGTGCTACTACTACACACAAACACCAGTTATCTGCGATCTATAGTTTTCGCTGAAAAGTGATACACCATGACACTTTTGTCTTTGGCAGAAGTATGAAATTGCCACAGGTCGATCACTTTCAACGCCCATATCTCCCACACCCCCATAGCTACCGACATCTAACAACCATAGTGCACTACATGAGATACAATTCTACTACCATACACAAACACCAATGTTCTATGCTATGTAGTTGTGGCAGAAAAGTAACATATGCGGAGACAGTCGAAATTCGAAAATATCCTTGGTCGGCCACTTACAACCACCATATCTACCACAGTAACACAGTTTCTGAAATTCGGCCGCTGTTGTGATCGAAAGGTGACTCTGTGCTACTACTACACACAAACGCCAGTTATCTGTGATCTATAGTTTTCGCTGAAAAGTGATACACCATGACACTTTTGTCTTTGGCAGAAGTATGAAATTGCCACAGGTCGACCACTTTCAACCCTTATATCTCCCACACCCCCATATCTACCGACATATAACAACCATAGTGCACGACAGGAAAGACAATTCTACTACCACACACAAACACCAAAGGTCTATGTTATGTGGTTGTGGCAGGAAAGAGAATTATACGGAGATACGAATTTTTGGTCGAAATATGAAAACGCCCTGCACTGACCAACTTTAATCATTATATCTCCCACATCCCCACAGCTATCGACATTCGGCCAACGTTGTGCATGACAGGAAACTCCATGCTACTTCCACCCACAAACATCAGTGATCTGTGCTAGGTAGTGGTGGCTGAAAAGTGAAATATAGGAAAAAACACGTCTATTTTTATATATATATAAGATTATAATGGTTTATTAGCGCCTTTAGATAAACAGCTCATAATTGCTAAACAGCGGGATTGAAACATACGTACACAAATTTAACCTATTTAAGCATTTGTATTTAGTCGCCATTTATATTATCAAGCAATTTTAATGGCCTGTAAATGGCAAGCAAAGCTTTTGGCGTGCCAGTTATATAGAATTCATCAAACTCGGCACTCGGAAACGGTAAATATCTTTTTTAATTTCGAATCGACCACTTAGGTTTACGCAACAATTCATATCTTCCTCTTCTCCTGGAGCTTTCTTTTCGTCGAGACTCCTTCATACATGCACTATGCTTCTATTTCTGTTCATCCTTTCAGGTTCTTCCAGCCTTCGTAGCACTTTCGATTTGAAACCCTACCAAATCACTGATCATGTTGCGAAACGTGTTCCTATCTAACATCTTGGCCTGGGGGATGTTGAAACATTCCAGTTCTTTATAGAACTCTATTTTATTAAAATATTAACTAAACCGCGATTGTATAACGTACCCAACAAACTAAAAAAAAAAAGGCTTCATGTGAATTGTAACACTGATTCTCTATTTTGTAATAAGGGTGCCACTGGTGAACTGTAGAAGAATAATGAATAAAGTAATCGAATTTGCTAACTTAATAGAGATAATAACCACAAGTAATAATTGGGGTAGACAGTTGGTTAAAAGAAGAAGTACTAGACAGTGAGGTTTTCACCGATGGTTAAAGAATGTAACGCAGAGACAGAGGAGCAATTGGAGGAGGAGTTTTCATACTAGTTAACAAAAACTACCACAGTTCACTGGTGTTCATAGATCATGACCATGAGTTACTTGGGGTAGATTTCTGGGGTAATAAAAAGGAAAAAATCAGAGTGTTGGCTGCTTACCGCATTGGAAGAATGACAAATGAAGATGAGGCTCTTGGGGAGAAATTAAGTTCATACTCAAATTTCAGATGTGTGAATAGAATATTTACTATTAAAGGGGATTTAAATTTACCAGGTGTAAACTGGGTGGAAAATAAGATTAATAACACAAGGGAACAAAGATTTGCAAATACCCTAATAACGGAAGGAGAATTTACGAGACAACTGGTAGAGCATAACGCTAGGAAACAAAATATTTTGGATATATTCCTAATAAAGCCCGATGATAAACTTGTAGGGTGCAAGTACCCGAAGGAATAAGTGATCATGAAATAGTTCTGATGGATATTAGAGGATTCAGATTCAGGCACAAATTTCGAATTTGAAGAGCTATTTCAGAGAACGTTTCAGCAAATGGAAGGAAGACCAAAGTACAGAAGAGCCAAGGTGAGAAGAGTTCAAGGAGACAGTAAGAAAGGATGAAGAAAAATTTATTCCAAAACAGAAAATAAAGAGAAGTAGAGGACCTGTGTACTATAATAGGGAGGTGAGGAGGTTAAAGAGGTTGGTAAGAAGATATCATAACAGAGTTAAGAGGCAGCAGGGTAGTATGTAATATTTAAAAAAAACTAAACAAGGACTTATTAATAGCTAAGAAGGTGGCTAAAGATGGGTTTATAAAGAGTATTATAAGCGCAGGGGGACCATTGACTGATGCATCTGGAAATTTCTATGGCTATGTTAGAAAACTAAGGGGAAAAGAGGGTTTTGAGACGCTTATAGATAAGGATGGAGAAGACGCTACTGAGGGTTTGAAAAAGGCAGAGATTTTAAGTAAGTGGTTTAGTGAGAGCATTAGAGACTATAAATTAGAAACAGGAGGGTCGAACTTGGAGAACGAGCTTAACAACACAATTAGAAATCAACAAACCAAAAAATTTGAAATTCATCCTGAGGATATCATGAAGGAAATAAGAAAGTGAAAACATATAAAGGGGATGGTGTAGATAATATTACTACTGATATCTTGAAGACAGTCGGATGTGACATTGTACCTTATCTTGAAATGTTATTTAAATTGAGTCTGTATACTTGCTACTTACCACAGGACTGGTAAAGTGCGATAGTTGTGCCGGTACATAAATGAGGGGTGAGAAATAGAGTCGAAAACTACAGGCCGAACACTTTGAAATCAGTGGTAGGTAAATTAATGGAATGATTGATATGCAAATATATCAGAAATATGTGTGAGGAGCGTAAGTGGTTTTCAAGTAGGCAACATGGCTTTAGGCAAGGATATTCATGCGAATCTCAGTTGGTGGGATATATGTTTCAGATGAAATGGATAAGGGAGGCCAAATTGATATTTCAAAGGCTTTTGACAGAATGAGTCATAAAATGGTAGTAAATTAGGTAAAAACTATTGGAGTGATTTACTGGGTTGAGGAATTTTTAAAAGGCAGAAAACAAAGTTAGGGTAGGAAAAGCAGTATCAAAAGAAGTGGAAGTAAAAATGGGAGTGCCACAGGGTAGCGTATTGGGATCATTGCTATTCATTATTCTAAGGAATAACTGTGTTTATTGCTTATTATCAGAAATTAGATTGTTTGCAGATGATATAATGCTACATAAAAGGATCAAAACGGGAGAGGACTGTAAACAGTTGCAGGGTGATCTGGACAGGATATCTATTTGTGTTGGTAAATATGGGATGAAGATAAATGCACAGAAGATTCAGCTCATTAGATACACAAATAAAAAACTAAAGACTGATTACGATTATAAGGTGGGGAAAGAATAGCTTGTTGATCACTTGAAGTGTAAATATCTTGGCATTACATTTGATAACAAGCTTAACTGGACAGGACACATCGGTCAGATGCTAGGTAAATGTTTCAAAATTCTTCACTTGTTGGAGAGAGTGATTAGGGGATGTACGAGAGAAGTAAAGGAATTGGGTTGCAAAACTTTGGTCAGACCATTGCTTGAATATGGTAGCGTTGTATGGGACCCACATTTTGCGTATCAAATACAGGAGTTGGAGAGGGTGCAAAAAAGGGCTGCTAGATGCGTTTCTGGAAATTACCGCAGAATGCAATCGGTAACAGGTAAAAGAGCTGGAATGGGATTCACTGGAAGACAGGAGGAGAGTGAAGAGGTTCATGGGAGTGTATAAGACATATATTGGTGTTGAGGGATGGAAAGATATTGGAGTAAGAATTGAAAGTAATGCATGGAAGGGAAAAGATGACCATGACCACAAGCTGGCACTCGATTTCAGACACAAGGGAGTAGGAAGATTCTCTTTTTTAGGTAAGTGTGTCAGGGATTGGAATAAGTTACCAAGAGAAATGATGAATAATTTACCGAAAACGTTGAAAGAATTTAAAGCTAAAATTTTCAGAGGGGAAATGTAGTTGGGTGCAGGATAGGCGGAAGATGGGTGTGTAGGGATATTGCCACCGGGGCGTGAACTCCATCGCAATATAATTAAATATTATAAGCGCAGAAGCCTACTAAACTACAGCTATACTCTAAAATTTTCATAGCTGAGACAGACATAAAGATGGAATGGGAATTTTTAAAACATTTTTAATATAACATATTATACGTTTCAAATGTTCCATACACTTCACTGATATAACTCCAATGACCCACCGATTTCGTTTAAATGGCCATAGCGCGATTCCTTACCCACTTTTAATGATCTCGACATCGACAACCGTAAAGCATGAAGGAAAAAAAGAAGCACAAATGCCAAGAATGACTCTATTTCAGTTTATGTCGATTGACTTTAGTTGACACTGCTAAATACCAAGCGTATGAAATGTACACTAAAATCTGAATGGATAAGGATACTATAAATTAAAAATAACTGCACACAAATGGATCAGTGTTTGTAGACTAATAAAGATGAAAACTCACAGATAGAGAGACGTAAGTTTGAAAGTAAATGAAACCTACTAGTTTCAATGAAATTAATAATACTTCTTAGTAATGTCATTAATCCAATTCAGAAAGGGAAAAAAAGAATAAAATCAAAATATACAAATTCATCTAGAAGTGAATCGCTGATAATAATTACAATAATTAGAAATAATTAAAACTCTTATATTTCAAGTTGTATAATGCAACAAAAATTTCAGTTTCCGTTTTAATTATGATCAAGCACTATTGTTTTAATACTTTAGTGAATTATGTAAAAAGAAAGGACCATACGTAGTCCACAACCCAAAGGTTAGTCGGATGCTCCCGAATTAGGCACACTAAGCCATAGTGTCAAAGGTAGGACGGCCAGTTCCTTTTCTATGGGATCTACAGTTAAACGTGGATGCCGAACCAAGGTTGAAACACATAGGCGAAAGGTGATTCTCAATTTTCTGAGCGCGTTATTAGTCACTGGTAACGCCTCTTTAGACTATTTCGGAACAGGTAACGCACATGGATTCCGAAAAGGGTAAACTGACCATACAATAAAAATGGAAATATCTCTTGGGACAACATGTGGTTTACACCTTTCTTGCGTGTTTGATTGCTTAGGTTGGCAGTCCAGTGGACGCGTATTCGCGCGAAACACGTTGGCGCGAATGCCTTTATTCACGTGAACTGAGAAGCCGTGAAGACACATCATCCACTGAAAGAAGGTTAGTGCGGTTCTGTCGCCAGTGATCCGTTGTATCCCGCAATCCATTCCATTTATTCTTGATGTTAGTGAAAATAATAAAAGAAAATATAACAATAATTCCTTACTACATATTTATTTACCTTTTAATTAAAATAAACGTAAAATTCTTTGTTTATGCCCTAAATCGGCCAAAATTTCTATTCGCACTTCCTATCATTGGCGACACGGTATACTTAGAAAAAACTGATGTGAAATAATGAGAAGATTTTTTAAAAATAAATAAACACTAGAAATTTTATTAGATTGAGGAAAATTTATGTACAGTATATAACTGCAATAGGACGCAGGTTATCAAAACCGGATACTTTATTTTCATCAGTTCAAAACAGAAAAAATGTGTTCCTAATTTTCTGCTTATTATTTTATTCCAAAAGGATTGAGAATGCTAGTCAGAGGACCTGCACCTAGGGAAATGGCTATGTAATTCATTTTAATCTTATAACGCATTAGCTATTTAATTGTACTGATACACTTAAAAATAGTTTTATGTTAAGTGAGAACTATATCAACCTGGGATTGCCGATCTATAATACAGCACAAGTCGTGAATTAAAAGTGCAAGTTGTGTTTCGCAGCTTCTGCCTTTCTGAATCCATGTTGATTTGGGTTTAAAAGTTCACCTTCATCCAAGAACCGCATGACATTTGAATAGATGATATGTTCTAAAATCCCGCAAAATATTGAAGTTAACGAGATCGGCCTATAATCCTGAGGATCAATTAGTATTCCCATTTTTAAACACTGGACTTTTACGATTGCGGTCTTCCATTCGGCTAGTATTTTTCCTTGATCCAAGGAGACGGTATATAATTTCATCAAATACGGCGCAATTTCCATCGCGTACCTTGAGTAGAATCTTGTAGGAATACCGTCTGTTGCAGTGGACGGAGATAAATAGTATTCCCTGTGTATGAATTAGAACGACGCGTTCGCGCGTATACACGCGTACCTCGCGCGAGCATTTTCCGCGTGAGTACGCGTCCAGTAAAGTTACGGTTACACTGCAAGCGAATTCGCGCGAACCATCCTTCAGGCGAAGTCGTGTGAATTGTTGCGAAGAGGAAGTGGTTACAGTGCAAGCGTATACGTGTAAACGAAGTCGCCGAAGAAGTGAAGTGGTTAATTTCAGTGTTTCGCGAGATTCAAAGCGATTGTATATAGTAGTCTAGCAAAATTTACCAGAAGATCAGACTAGACTGGTGAAAATGTAAGAATATGGATACTGAAGAATAATTTTATTTAGCTGAAATTCTGGGTTAATGAATATTCTTGGATCACCATTTGATTGAATTTTTCAATTTTTTTTTTATTTTAAGGAAGTACATTGAAGTTTTACGAATATTATCGTATGACGTATGGCACGTGCTCATACGTATTGAATGCAGTAGAGAAAAAGATAACAAGGCAGTGTGACTTTAGAGAAGGATTTCAATATGTGAAAATCCACAATATTCTTCTCTCAAACAGCAAATATATCAGTTGTTCACTATCCACAATAATATTTAATACAACTGAAATAGTTAAGGATGGATTCGTGTGAAATGAAACCTTTTGTAAGTATATGAAATATACTGCTCATGCCGTAGCCTACAAAGGAATCGCTACATTAGCGCGAAAAAAAGTTTGAACTTCTACCAACACAACAAATGTGCTGTCAATTCTACGGATTTATCCCTAAATCTACGCATTTTTATATAAAGTTAGGATTTTTTGAGTTTTCAAAAATATCTACGTATTTTTTATACTTTTTACTATTCGTTGATTTTTTCTTATATTGGTGTTTTGTTAAACTTTGAGCGAATAGTTCTAATGCATTACAGAATTGTCAATAACTGCGAATCGTTTCCTTGTAACCGCTCGTGTGAACCAACGATTGAAATTAAAGCACTTAGTTTGTTTGGTTATAGATTTCATGGATCTTAAAAGACCGTAATACAGAACTTTCGGCGTACTCTTTATGTACGCTTCCGAGAAGGCTTAACCAATATCCGAAAATCAAAGTAGTCGCAGTATTTAACATTTCCTGTTACCGAAGATTGCTAAATTTAATATCAACAAAGAAAATGTATGGTCCCTGAAATAAAAAAAAGCAGCAGTGATGAAAGTGACACATGAAAACATGTTCAGAGATTCTTACTTTCAATGTAGAATATTATTTTGTATTTCGAATTTTTAAGACCTGGATATAAGAAGAATTCTTAGTTTTGACTCTCTCTTCAATAATTATTGTTAAAGTCTTTCAGTTAGTGAGTCTCCGGTTTTTTTGTACCCAATCTACGGGAAGTTTAGTGGTCATCTACGGATATGCAAAGCCAAGTGGCTGGTAGCACTGGACAACAATCGATTCGCGCGACAGATTAGCTTGCACTGTAACCGCCTCCCTTTGTTTGTATGGGTTTGTTATTCGGGCGATTCCGGGCTATTTCGCGATAAAGTGTAACCGTAGCCTAAGGCTATGAAGTGAAATGTTTTTAATATCGAGCAATAATTGCAGTTCGTTCCCAGTGCCGACAAAGTCTTGACCAGAAGCGCTGTAAACGTTGTCTCTGCATTGTGTTGCAGGTACAGAAATGGATTTGTGTACACAGGTGTTTCTCGTGGCTCGATCGAGGTGGATGTTTCGCAGCAGTGAGAGTGTAGCCCGCGGCGAGACGGCGGCCGCTAACGAAGGCGCCTGTAGCACCCTCGAGGCCCCTCAGCTGTGCCCGGCCTACACACAGTTCTCACCCACAACGCTCCGCACAACCTGCCGATAGGAGCTTCCTAACACACGCCTAAGAGAGTCACAAATAACACCCCTGCGATAGCATACAGTCGGAAACATCTGATTTAAACAACTCATTATCTAAAATACTTAGTAACACAGTACCCGCTAGCCGCAAGTTGCAAGTGTTACTTCTGATATGTGGGTGCTCCTCTGTCTGCGAAGAGCACGTGCGATCAAATACACGGCAACATTGGACATGAAGAATACACTTTTCAGTGCCCGCCACAGAAGAGGCCCTGGTGGAACAGAGACAAACCAGACATTACGTCGTCAGAAATTATGACAGTGAGTGGGCAATGGGAGACAACGCACAGCACACCAACAAGGGTCAGCATAAAGCCTAAACAGCTCTCACGACTGTCGCCCAGCTTATCCACAGCTCTGTCAACCGGGGGAAGGCTCTGACTACTGTGTCTGATTCGCTAGTGAGAAGCACCTCCCTCATCGTTGGAGAGAACTGTGCTAAATCTGTAGGACAATTTTCAAGGATATTAGCAGTTGGTATTGTCCACTGCGGGGACAACTTGTGTACATTTTGTTTATTGTAGTGCATTAAAACAGTGATTTCAGTAGATGTACTTGGTTTTTTTTGTTGACGGTATTTGCTACGTCGAAGTGCAATTTGAAAAAGAGGACACACTTTTGGAGCCATCAGCTTTTGCATTTGTTAACAAGGTTGTAAAATTTTTGTAGAAAAAATGTAGTTGCCATTAATTGTGTAACTGTTTATGTACAATGTATAGGTTCTTACCTATATTTAACCAGAATGACTGTTGACTACAAAGAAATTTAATGTTCGAGATATTTCTTTTCACTCTTTTGTTAGAGAGTTTTTGAACCACTGAGGCAATTAGATGGCATGACTATATAATATACAAAATGGGGGAGAGGAAGGAGTAAGTACATGGCGTATTAGTCGTATTAGATTTGCTAATGAGTGGTGATTCTCTACGATTAAACTACAACTTTTCAATCAATTTCTAAAATGGATAGTGGAATGAATTATAAAATAAAGTTCAACACAAAACAGCACATAAATGGAGGAAAATATAAGAAGATCGCGATAGCAGTAAGAATAAGTCAGCACATGACACAGTACAAGTATTTGGGTTTGGAACCGAGGGAGACGTGCTGGTCCACAGTTGGTGGTATGAGACAGACAAAAGAGAGAAAAATAAAAATGATCAAGGAAGTTTTATCAGGTATTAACTCCTGTTAAGATTGAAAAAATTTATATCTAAGAAAAAAAATATTTGCGTGTCAATCACGCATAACAATAATTTTGTAGTT
>JARYHS010004437.1:0-13255 GCA_031002005.1 Vandiemenella viatica
ATTTAGAAATTATTAAAAATTATACATCTTGTTTATAGATAAGCTAGTAATATCATTAACAGCAATTAAATAATTGTGTCAGACATCCCTTTATTTTCCTGTGAAGACTGCTGAATCGTTTCAGTGCCTAACTCAAAGGGACCTTAAAGTCTGTTAGAGTTTACTTCTGTATTCTTTTCCTCTTATACCTTACAAGGGAAATTGACGGTGTCAAACTTCTGAAAGAATTCAGAGATGTGATTCAATTGGTTTTTTAAATTACTGCTGGTATATTAATTCCTTTAACTGTGTAAATCGGTGTATTTATTGAGTTAAATTTCTGTGCAATTCTCAATTTGTTGATAGAATTACAAAGGATTATTATTTAAAGTCATTTTGTTTTCTGATATTTTCTAGTATTAATCTGTTATAAATTATATCGCATTTATACTGTATACTGCCAATGTAAGTATATTTCATTTACAGTTTGATGGTCCATTTTGTTTTGATGTTTATGGAAAAATGTATTATGTTCTCTGTATCTTAAACACTGTCCCCTAACTTGATTAAGCTGACGCTGAGAGAAATGTCGGTGTAGAATTTTGTGCTAATAATAATTTTTGAAGTGTTATTACCATACCAATTGTTTTAAAGAACGATCTTTATACCATTTATATACATTTTATATGAACCATGTATATAATGTTTTAAGTTTCCATTAGTAATCAATTAATTATTATTTTTAACATCCTAGACGGAACATTTTTTTTCCTCAACAGTTCTGAATTGGATCCGATGGTAAGTTGATAATTGTTAGAAACTATAGTATTGATAGAATCAGTTATGTGGATGTCCAAGCACTATTTAATAAGTGTCAGATATCTTCCTGGAATATATTTTTGTCATAGAATAATAACTTTGTAACCAAAGCTAATTAACTATTATTAAATCATGTCACTTCTTGTTTTTAATTTAATTTTTAATATCTCAAATTTTATTTTCCATTTCATACATTTTACTTTTTAGATTTGAATTCTCATAACGTTCATAATTTTGTTGGATGTGTTTTGATTCTTGTAAGCCTATAAGTACAACAATTTATTTTATATGTTTTACACTAATTGATGAAGAATGTTGTTAACTGTAAGGTTCTATCAGGTTGAAAATTAATTTTATCTATAATCTGTACATTATTTCAGTAGTTAGTCAGCACAATATCAAATACCTTAAAAAAATACACTGCTGTTCATCTCTATTATATTTTTCATTGATACTGAGCACATATTCCTTCAAATATCAGATTTACTTAGTAAATAACAAAAACGTATTTAATATTTTTATAATTTGTTTAGAATTTCTGGGTAAGAATGAGGATTGAACTTAGATCCTTATTTATGCTGTATTTTACAGTAGCCAACTCGGTATTATATGCAAAAGATGCCAGTGATTCTTTTTAAAGAACTGCTGATATATTACCTGTTGTGCACAAACGTCACCTCCATCACCTGGATGAGGTACAGGTTGCACAAAATCGTCCACACTTACTGTAAACACATTGGCTATTTATTATCTGACACCGTGGAATTTCTGTTTTGCACTCGCTAAAATTCTGTATTATATTCTCTATATTATAGATATATATATTCTCATTATTTATACATACATTAGATACACACCTTTTTATGTAAATTTTCCTTTGGTTTAGGAACTCTTTATTGGTAACATGTCTATGAGAACAGTTGCTCCTGCTTCGGCCTCCATTCTTTTGGGTAATGGGAGCATCAATACTTTACCTGAGGATCCTGGAACGTCATATATGGCATCGGACTTCAAGATTGGCAGGTGTATCCGTATTGCAGACAGAGACATGTCTGACCCCTTCATTGGATATATACTAGAAGCTCTATCAGAATGCATTCGCATTGGCGATTCCTTAGGCTAATAGAACAATTTGAGAAATCCAAAACCGCCTTAAGTTGTTATTGGAATGTTACCCCCCAAGATCCCGTTAAATTTTGGGCCTTTTGTGGGAACCACATACACAGTCAGAAAAAATTATTCTCCCTTTATACAAAAATTTACTTCTTTGACACCTAAAACTGGGATGTTCTTGGAAGCATCTAACCCCGTGATTTTAAAATTCAGCCCATCTGTCCCGCATAATTCTACGCTCATAGGGTTACAGTTTTCACCCATGTCAATTAAAAATTTACAAACCTTACCTTCACATACCGCTGATACCATGAGGTCAATATTGTTAAGCCCTTGATTGTACTGGCTATTAGCAACAGGAACCCTTATGAAGATCAGCTCGTTGGGCCCATGGCTACCCCTTAACAGTTTTCTGACTTACCTGATTCTCTATTTGGTTCACTGGCAGCCTTATCCCCTACATCACTTGCACGATGGCAAACTCTGACACCTTTTTTCCGCCAGGCCCTAGGTTTTTTCTTATTGGCATTGAAACTACCCTCCTTAGGATTCCTATTATTATTACTATACCAGCTCTGATTTCTGTGATGGCACTGCGAAATCTGGGTGACACTTTTACCTCGTAAGTTTCATAAATCTGTTTTGTTGTGATTTCATCCCCTATATCCAGAATTGCAAAAGCAATCTACCTGTCGATGACCCTCTGTCCCACTAGACCAGCACATTATTACCTTTTATGCATAAAATACTTGCGTTGCAGGCTTAAACTTACCTTCTGCTTTTGACTTGGTCTTTACCTGCTCGAATAATATAGCGAATTGTAACGTATGTGTTAAAACCTTCAGGCGGTGGAGGGAAATGGCTTTCATATAATTCTGTGGTTACCCCTGCTAAGAAAGCTTCCATCAATCGTTGTTCCGCTTTAAAGAGAACGATTTCGTCCTGTTTCTCATCCTCTGTCAACACAAATGTATGCGCGTTTGTTGCTTTCAAACGGTCTGCGAATTATTTCAACCCCTCAGTTTGTCTCCTCTTGGTGCTTTGTAATTTCTCACGATTGTACACTGTATTCCCCTTTGGCCCAAACCTTTTGATTAATTCTTTCCAAAGACCCTGGTAAATCACTACTGATATCCTACCCATTCGATAGACCCTTACATGACGAAAGGCCGCGCCTATCAAACGGGATTTCAATCAGATTAATATCTGACGGAAGGTCAAAAATTTGTATTATATTGTTCCGAATTTGTCTAAAAACTCCATGATTTTCTCCCCTGAAACAAATGCTAGGCGCGAGAAACGTACTAAGGAGTTACAAATTTCTCGCATTTTCCTTGACTAAATTTGCCTGAAGGGCTAAATTTTCTACTCTTTCATTCATGTCAGAGACGGCTTCCTGTACCGTCTGTCTTCCTGAAGGTTTATTAATAGTTTTAGCCATAATTACTAAACTAAACTCCACTCACCGAGATGATACGCTGCTCCGGGCCCCGCTCCCTTTGGTTGTCGCTGCGACATATGGTCGTCCGCCGATGCCGCCCCGCCGGCGAGTGCGATGAGTTGCTTCTGCAACTCGGCCAGCTGCCCGCGTAGTACCACCAAGTGCCGCGCCGCGCCGCTGACGCCGCCTGCTGGCCGCTCCGCGTGAATGCTGGTTGCAAATCCGCGCCGCTTGAAGACCGTACCCGATGTTGAAATGCTCAACGATTTTATGTTCTTCTGCCAGACCAGATACCCCCTTTTGCTCCTTGGAACCGCCTTAGTTTGCTTCTGTTTGTCTGCGCCCAGTCTTTGCGCTCAGCCGTTCCGGCAACAGTCTTATCTGTCAGCAGTCATATCTGATACTACTTGTATCTATCTGACTGTTTTTTAGTTGCGCCACTTGAACTTCTGCCGGTTTTCTTCTGATGGTTTTCTTTTGGAACCACTTTTAATCGACCGTTATGGCACTTACTTGGCCTACTATCTCTGCTATAGATTTTGTTTCTGTCAGTCCTCCAGCGTCTGCGACAGTTGGCTGTAACTTCAAGAGACTGTGCAGACTAACCAGTTTACAAAATAACGAAATGTCTTCTGATACCTTCTCCTGCTTATTACACCCCTGCCATAGAGAGCTTACACTTCTAGAAGATCCCCGTTAACAAGTATCCAGGAGCGCTTAGATTCCAACTGACTGGAGAAGTACACTTACAGTTTAACACTGGCGAGGAGGGTACTGGCTGGCTTTCCTAGGTCTCGGCGTGGCTGCTTAAACGAACATAGTGACTGCGTAGTCTTGTTTCCTAACTGTGAGAGCGAGGCACTTTCTTGCCCTCTTTTTATAGCCCAACTCACTTGCCAGTGCATGTGATCAGTCGTTGCACCGAATGTTCCAGATACTCGGCACGTGACTTGAATCATTGGCTTCAGAACCTTCTCGAAACACGCCGCGTGACTAGACCTCTGTTTGGTCACGTTTAAATCCGTTCATTACTCTTTGTTTCACTCGTGACAGATGCCTGCGTTTTCTGACACAACGCAGTCAGCGTTCCACTTAATGTCTCTTCGGCTCCACTGCCTCTACAGCTGCCTTTTACACGTGCGTTTGTGGGTACATCCGATGCCGAACATAAAATCCTCCCACTCCACGGCATGCGGAAGTGACGTCACATTGACGATACGTGTAACTTCTTTGGTTGAGAAGCAGACAACAAACCTCAGGGCGGCGGTGACTTCACTACTTCATAATTCCACCACTAGATACCACCAGCATCAAACAGGTACAATCAATTCAACACACGAAGAAACAAATGGACCTCGCAATTAAGGAAAAACGAAATAAGTACACTAGCCGTTAATTTTTCTTTTTCCATACTGCCGTGTGTTGACTTGGAATTAACGTTATTTACCCCAGCGGTTTCTATGATACTCATATGGGACACGTGAAGCAAGTAATTTTAATATATTTTAGCGTAAGGATTAAATGGACCTATAACGCAACTTGCCCGTATTCGCGAGTACGCAAAACACGCTACCGGTCAGGTTTGCTTCCCAATGAAAGCTTTTAAATCTCGGAACTGTTAAGTAATTGTACTACTTGCAGCAAAAGTGAAAAAATTACTTTTTAAGCATGTTACTTTTTATGAACCTGTCTTGTCGATAAATATTTTCCATACTGCCGTGTGTTGACATCCAATAATCGTTGTCTACCCCAGCGGTTTCTATGATACTCACATGGGATACGAAAAGCAAGTAATTTCAATCTATTTTAGTGTAACGATTAAAAGGACCTATAACGCCCGTATTCGCGAGGACGCAAACCAAACAAACCACGTTCCCGGTCATTTTTGCTTCCCAATGAAAGCTTTTAAGTCTCAGAACTGTTAAGTAATTGTAATACTTGGTGCAAAAAAAAAATTAAAAAAAAATTAAGCAAGCATGTTACTATTTTATGGACCTGTCTTATCGATAAATATTTTCCATACTGCCGTGTGTTGACATCGAATAAACGTTATCTACCCCTGCGGTTTCTATGATACATATGGGACACGGAAAGCAAGGAATTTCAATCTATTTTAGCGTAACAATTAAATGGACCTATAGCGCAACTACCGAGTGTGGTGGTGTAACGGATAGCGTTCTGGCCTCGCATTCGGGAGGACGGCGGTTTGAATCCCGTCCGGGCATCCAGATTTGGGTTTTCCATGGTTTCCCCAAATCACTCCAGGTGAATGCCAGGATGCTTCCTTCAAAAGGCCATGGCCGAATTCCTTGCATTCCTTTCCCGTCTCTAATGACCACGTTGTTAGAGAGACGTAAAGAAGTTACTTATAGCGCAACTCGCCTGTACATTTCGTTTCATTTTGACTTCGGACATCTCTCTCGTCACCCAAGATGGATTACATCTTCCTTAATTGGAATCTTGACTAGATAATACAGGGCTAGCTTAAGGAATTTCGGGCCCCCCTGCGAAGATTGATTTCGGGGCCCCCCTACTTCATTTCTAGATGTCCTTTTGCCTACACTTTCAATAATAGAGACGCACTGAGGTTTCTCTAAATCTGTGTACAAACGGGCCAGCAGTTTATTCAGTATTAGCTGGACGGGACCATCTTCGCCGAGTCTTTGGTGTTTTATCAATGCATCTCATATGGATCTCCCAACTACTGTCACTTTCATTTCTAAGCCCTGCTACCCATTGTGTCAAATGAAATTATTTTTTATTCAATTTTATAGCTATTCTTATATTTATAATACAATTTTTGTATCCGACATTTCATTTCTTTCTTTTCTTTGCTAGTACATATAGTTTTTGGGGGATGGAGACACGTGAGCAGGCATACACATTTTAATTAAATAACTTTTTATTTGAAACGTCAAAAGATGAATGAGTTTATTCGAACGAAATTACGTAAATTGCTGAAACAGGTTCAGAGCAATACACGCCTTTAAATATATAGGCATATTGTAATTACATCAGATACGACTTTCTCAAAACTGAATCTGATGAAGAACATCTCGTGGAACTCCACGCTTCGGAAACGTCTATTGTGAACGCAACTTGTTAACATTCTAAATTTGTATATTATTTATTTTAGCAGGAAAATTGTTCGTTAAGTAAGGACAAACTTTTAAGGGGCCCGCTACTGCGGTTCTTGCGGTAGCCTTAAACCTGCCCTGAGATAATATAAAATAGAAATTTGGCAACTGTTAAATTTTTTGACAGGAATACTACCAGGTTGGAATCGCTTACAAAATGATAACGGTACGTTATGACTACCGTTTCGGTCTGTAAATTAATGTTAAATACTACATACAATGAGCGCTACAAATAAAAGTAATGAGAATGTTCCACTTTACATAAAATGAAGAAAAAGGTTCAAAAAGTCATTGTAGTATACTGGAAAGATTTTTGTTCACATTTCTTCAGCTCATTAAACAAATGATATTCACCACAACTTTCCCTACCACAATTTATTGGATGGATACGAGTTATTTTATTTCTTAATTTCTCAATGAGAAGAAAATGCTCGTTTGAGGAGTTAGACGTCCTACTGACAACTAGCAGCTTTACCTGCTTTCTATATGTTCGCAACCTGCGCGAACCGGCGTCGGCTCGCGCAGGCGGAAAAGCGTCGGCAACCGGTACGCAGACTACCTGCGTCCTTTGTGTTTGTACCCTATTGTCGGTAAAGATGTACCGGTATGGAAAAAATGTTTATAGCCGCTCTAATATCCTCAAAGAGCCGCATGTGACTCGGGAGCCGCGGTTTGCCTACCCATGGCCTAAACCAACGATGATCGAAGATTTGACATAAGGAAATTGACAGTCTGAAAGGAAGGATGAATTTTACTAAGGTTACTATTTAAGTACAGAAACTGTTGGAATTAAAATCAGTATAGAAATTGTAAAAATAAAATGGCTAGAGCAACTTTTATTTTAGGAAGGTCGGAAAACCGGCAATTAAAACCACAAGCGATTCCAAGTTTAAATTTGCCATCATCGAGCCACCCTTCGCATGCGACAAGCAACTTGGAACGATCATTTAGATTCAACAAAAGAAATAGAAATGAGCCATCTTTAGTTCAGTCTGAAAGTAGTGGTAAGCTTGTTCTAAGTTTCTGTAACTGTAGGCAGCTGTGAATTGACTCATTTATTCTACTAGAAATGAGTACATTCCATAATATTACAAGATGTGCCACTCTTTTTTGTGTTTTCAAACACCTCATATAGAGTTGAAGAAACAATCAAAGTTCTTACTTGTGAAAACAGCAGTAATAAGCAATTTAAAGAATTGCTAGCAACCAAGTCCATTCAAATTTCAGATCTTCCTCTGTGTTTCCATAAACTTATCAAAGGAAACAATCGGCTGTTCAGTGTGTGCCTGATGAATGAAAAGCCACTAACGCATTTCACTGGATTCAAAGGGCTTCTGTTTGAATGTTTATACAAATTCACTTCAACCATGCCGTCAGAGCCATGTGAATATTAAAGATCAATTACTACTTACTCTAATGAAGCTGCATACAAATATGACATACCAACAGTTAGTATTCTCCTTTGGTGTTAGTGGGCAATGTATTTAGCTGTTGGGTAAATGCAATGTATAATCACAGCTGGGCAGAAAATCGTTAATTAAAGAAGTTAACAAAATTGCAAAAATTTAACTTTTAAGTTAACCTAAAAATCGTTAACGGTGTTCTTAACTTCCGTTAAACTGAACTACCGTTAACAGTAGTAACATTGGCAGTTGACGTTTGATATGTTTGAATTGCGCGCCATGCCACGCTCGTACTTTCGGCGAGGCGGATTGAGAACGAATAGGTAATACGAAGTTCGAGTGTGGTGCGTATAATTATGATGCTAGGTATGGCGTGGGCGTGAGCAGAAAAGCTAGAGTTTTGGAGCGTTTCTATTTAACATCTTCAAACCGGCGCTAACTACTCGTTTCCAATTCGATCGGCGATTGATTTTGATATTTTTATAATCTATCTTTTTTAGTTGGAACTGGTTTGGTATATGTTAATGAAATAAGTTAATCTTGACATTCGTTACATGATTACGTCATTGAAACTTAAGCTCTTCAATCAGTTATTGAAAGCGGCAATGCTAACAACAGCAACTAGAATATTAAAAATCCTAGGCCACATTTATGCGATTATGTTGCACTTAAATCTAGACTGAAACAGTTGATTTATTCATTCAAACTGTGTTTTCCTAAACTTTCTACAATCAAGGCACATGTATATAGACTTTGCATATATCCAAATATTAACTGTTTGAAGAAAAAGTAAAAACAGAGCCAACTCGTTGGGAAAAAAAAAAAAACAATTCAAAGCCTTCAAGTGCTGTGGCTTCTTCTGATATATATAGAGCAGCAGAATTGATTTGTTTTCATCGCAATCTGCTAATAAAAGTTTACGTCATAAAAAATTTGGTATCATAGCTACCGGGACCATCGTATTACAAGCTAATGTGGAGTGATGTACTGCAATCCTTTTCGTTGCCAACAAGATTCCACTACATGCTGAAGAATCCGATACGTTTGAGAAGCTGGTGAAAATGTTGAACCCCGGGAAAAACTCAATTTCCAGAATGAAATTTGGTAGATGTATTATTGATTCCCTTCATGGTACATAGCACCTTGGTATTGCTTGCAGTAATATCTATTACAACACATAAACATCTGTTCCACTCTTGGATGGTTGACTTTTAATGGTTAACTTTAACTTGCGCTAATTTTGCAAAAAAATGTAACACTTTAACAATTATCAAAGTTTACATTTTAAGTAGTGGTTTAACAATTAATGAAGTTAACTTTTCGGTTAACTGTTCCCACCTGTGTGTATAATGCTTTCAAATAATTAAATTTTTGGGCAATGTACAAAAAAGTGGGTGGAGAATAAAACATTGTTATTGATTGTACTGAGATTCCAGTACAAAGTAGTGGTTACCCTGACCATGCTCAAGGCACATACATTACAAAGGTATTCATACTTTCAAAGCACTTGTAGATATTAGAGAGTTTCGAGCAGCTTTATATTGTTCCCATTTATATGGTGGAGCAACATCTGATCCTCATTTTATTCTTATTGACAAGGGTTTTTACTTTTTGATTTGTTGGTAAACCAAAGGAGCCGCTCATTACACTTTTCAGAGTGTTGTAAGGTCCAAATGACTAGCAGGGTAATCGCAAATCAGCATACTGTGGTGGAAAAAGTGATACGAAAAGCTAAAAAAAAAAAAAAAAAAACATGGTATTTTACACCATGCAATGCCAACATACACATGTCCTCTTGCAAATAAGATATTATACATTGTTTTCAACTTTTGTAAATCCAAACAACAAGCAGTTTGATTTCCACCACTGTTTCTAACGTTTTAAACTGTAGGTTTGTAATAGAATATGAGCCCAGCTATGTTTTAAAAACTACATCACCTTTTATTTACAGGTTTTTTCACAACTTAGATGACCAATTAAAACAATTGTGGTTTATAATATAGAATATGTATTGCATTTATTATAAATTCTCAGAAATAAGTTGTTACAGAAATTATTGTACAATAAATGAAAACAAGTACCCTAAGGACAAGCATATTTTGATAAGAAGCTATTTACAGATTTAATTTTAAATTCTGTGAGCATTTTTGGTAAATTAATCATCATTTACCTTGGTAATTTATTCCAATCTCTGACCCCTTATTTGGGAAAAAAATTTTACAGAAATTAAGTGCCAGCTTGTGGTCATGGTCATATTTTCCCTTCCATGCATTACTCTATATTCTTTCACCAATACCTTTCAGCACCTCATACCTTGTACACTACCAGTACTCTCTTGAACCCTCTGCTGTCTTCCAATGTGCCCCAATCTAGCTCTATTATGATATCAGTTACTAATTGCACTCTGCAGCAATGTTCACACAAAATAATAAACACAACCATTTAGGCTACATAATAAAGCAATACAAAATTATTAACCATCCACTCAAGTTAGTGACTATGCAAAAAGATTCAGGTTCTGAGGGAGTTGTCAACTTTTAAATTACTACTTAATAGAGAAACAAATCATCTATTTTTATAAGCAATAATAAAATTTTAAAATTGACATCACATGAATAGGACACAATATTAGCACAAAGAACACGTACAAAATGTTCCTTCCATTAAGACAAAAAAGATTTGTGCCATAATGAGGTTTAGGTTTAGTGAGAACATTAACGAGAATGAATCAAAAATGGCATGATCTAACTCGGAGAACAAGCTTAATAACACAATTAAAATGAACAGATCAAAAAAATTGAATACAATACAATACATTCATTTTCCATTGATCCCAATATAAGAGACTGGCTCTGTGGGATGTGGAAAGTTGTCAATTTACAGCTAAACAGTTGCATAACAAAATAATAAGTACACCAGTAGATGTACAGTCATAGCATATATGGTACATTAAACAATTCCATAACATTCATTGAGAGTACATTACAAAGGAAATAAGAAAGCTGAAAAAACATAAAGGGGCTGGTGTAGATAATATTACTACAGATATCTTAAAGATAGCTGGAGTGACATTGTACCTTATCTTGAAATATTATTTAAACTGAGTATGGATACTTGCTGCTTACCACAGGACTGGAAAAGTACGATAGTAGTGCTGGTACACAAAGGAGGGGTGAGAAATAGAGTCAAAAATTAGGGGCCAATCAGTTTGACATCAGTGGTAGGTAAATTAATGTAAAGATTGATATGCAACCACATCAGAAATATATGTGAGGAATTGATAGTGTAGCACTAGAACTGTCAAAGGCGTTTGACAGAGTGAGCCATAAATAGTAGTTTATAGGGTAAGAACTATTGAAGTGGATGAGAAAGTGATTTTCTGGGTAGAAGAATTTTTAAAAAGTAGAAAACAAAGTTAGGGTAGAAAATGCAGTATCAAAAGAAGTGGAAGTTTAAATGGAAGTCCAATAGTAGTGTATTGGGTTCATTGCTATTCATTATTCTAATGGATAATTGTGTTGATTAAGAGCCAGGTTATTAGATACCTACACAAATAAAAAACTAAAGGTTGATTATGATTATACGGTGGTAAAAGTATTGCTTGTTGAAGACATGAAATGTAAATATCTTGGCATTACATTTGATAATACCGAGCGTGGTGGTGTAACGGATAGCGTTCTGGCCTCGCATTCGGGAGGACGGCGGTTCGAATCCCCGTCCGGGCATCCAGATTTGGGTTTTCCATGGTTTCCCCAAATCACTTCAGGTGAATGCCGGGATGCTTCCTTCAAAAGGCCATGGCCGAATTCCTTCCCATTCCTTGCCCCCATCCTTTCCCGTCTCTAAAGACCACGTTGTTAAAAAGGGACGTTAAACTGTTACCAAAAAAAAAAAAGATAACAAGCTTAACTGGGTGGCACACATTGGTCAGGTAGTAGGAAAAGATTTCAAAATTCTGCACTTGTTGGAGAGTGATGAGGGGCTCTACAAGAGAAGTAAAGGAATTGGTTTACAAAACTTTGGTCAGACCATTGCTTGAATATGGTAGTGTAGTATGGGACCCAAATTTTGAGTATCAAATACAGGAATTAGAGAGGGTATTAAAAAGGGCTGCTAGATTTGTTTCTGGAAATTACCACAGAATGAAATTAGCTACAGATATGATAAAGGAGCTGGAATGGGATTCATTGCAAGACAGGAGGGGAGGAGGAGGGTACAAGGCATATATTGGTGATGAGTCATGGAAAGATAATGGTGTAAGAACTAAACATAATGCATGGAAGGGAAAAGATGACCATGACAACAAGCTGGCACTCGATTTCAGACACAAGGGTGTAGGAAGATTCTCTTTTTTGGGTAAGGGTGTCAGGGATTGGAATAAGTTACCAAGAGAAATGATGAATAATTTACCAAAAGCTTTAAAAAAATTAACGTTAAATTTGTCGAGGGCAAATGTAGGTGTGGGCAGGGAAGGGGGACTATGGGTGGTAGGGAAATTGACACCAGAACCTGCACTCCATTGCAATTTAAATGAATATTACTGTAAATATTAGACTAAAATGGCAGTCTTCTCAATAGCTTAATATAACAAAATTAATAATCTTGATATAGTGATTATATAAATTGGGTAAACATATTTAAAAATTAATAAATAAATATATAGCTCTTTCATAAAAATCAACACTTTCAAAAATAAACTTGTTATTGCATCATAGTAAAAATTGGTTGAGGGCGAAAGTGTGTTGGAGGAGGAAGGGAGAAGGATGGGTGTGTAGGGAGATTGCCACCAGAGCATTCACTCCATCGCAATTTATCAATTAATAATTATTAATGATGATGATAATGTTTTCAAAATATTGTGAGAAAGACAATTATGACAATCTTCAAGAATTTGAACCTTGGCTTGTAGAAGAGGCAAAAATAACCCATGATAGTAGAGGGTAACAGCATTCATCAAATGATTCTTATAGGATCTATTTAAAAGAACACACTGCTAAACAATTCCCTTTGTTGTCCATATCACAAAATCATATCTTCAATTCCAGTCACTACCAGCTGTGCCTGCATTTGCGCTTAATATCTTTTGTACATCACTTTTCCATTTGGGGACACAGAAAGGCACAATGATGGTTTGTCAAATCACACCTGTATGGGCATTTAAGCTCAACTATGGTCTTTCCATCCTCAGCAATGCTATCTGGAATAGCACCAAAGTAATCCCACTCCTTACTTTGGAAGAGTCCACATGATTACACCTGTTGGAAAAGTAAACAGCATTTTTTTTAAATTCAGAAGATGACTAGGCCTATATCTATTCACACCACAAAAATATAGCACAAAAATAACAGTTGGCTCAGTGGCTG
>JARYHS010004438.1:0-10843 GCA_031002005.1 Vandiemenella viatica
GGGTAAGGGATTGGAATAAATTACCAAGAGAATAGTTTACCAAAAATACTGAAAGAATTTAAAGTAGAAATTTGTAGAGGGCAAAATTACAATAAAAGGGGGGGGGGGGACTGTCACTGGATCATGCACTCAATTGCAAATAAATTAAATTAAACAGAACTGAAAATTTGTTTAAGTTAACAACCATACAAAAATTCTGTAATCACAGAGGAAAGCCAAACAATAATCATTTGATCATAAATATGTAGTCAGTGGTGTGCTGACTGCAATGTGGTGGTGACTTACAGAATTTGTGGGGAAACTGAATATGGGGCAGAGAAAACAAAAGCATAGAGAGGGTACCAGCATAGAAGTTTGAAGTTTCTAAGAAAATAAATAAAATAAAAAATTCTTCTTCACTGATGTGTTTTGATACATCCTCAGATAGAAGGTTGGCATAGACTAAAAGTTCATTGCTTCACCAAACACTATCTACACAAAGTATTCTATCACACTGTGGATTGGAAACTGTAATACATTTTTACCATAGAACTGCTAGGTTAGGCTACAGCAACCATGATACAGGAAGAATGCACGGCAAATCAAAACTTTGTAAACAGGTTATTAATATTGCACAACTCTGTACCAGGTTCTGTATGTTAATGAGGACAGTCCATGATTACATTATAGTTAAAATATGTTAATTTGTGCCTTTAGTGTAATACATAAATTCAAAATGTTTATAAATGTAATGGAAATACCTGTCTATAAAAGCAGCCAACAGCACGCAAGTTGACACCTTGCACATCTTCCCAAAAGGAGAAGGCCTGTGGCACAGTGCATGGAGCACACCATAACTCAGCTGCAGCTGGAAACAACAGCCCATCTGGCTTCAGAAACAAGTCTCGAGCGATCAATACAGAGTCCAGCATTCCTTCATGCAAGAGGTAGAATCCCATCCATTCGGATACTATGATGTCTATTGATTCATCATCTGGCAGAACTACGTCTTCAACTCGGGAGTGGAGTACCTGAGTTTCAGAAAATTAAGCTTTACCAACAGATTTTACATACTAAATTCCTCCTCAAGAAGGTTTAGCATACCACTTCTCTTTATTTCCGACCAAGAGATTTAATTTATTTAATATATGTATATATATATATATATATTTCGCATGTTTGTAAGATGTTACCATATAGCAGTTGGAAGATTAATTTGAAATAAATAATATCTATAACGAGGAACAGAAAACTGAAAGTAAAATTTCCACAAGATTATGATTATCTATCTAATATTTATTCAAACCAGGATACCTTTTATAAAATATATTTATTTCAACCAGTTCCTAATTCATCTGTAGACCTTTACAACATTTCACACTCACTTATTCATGCCATATACTGAATACAATTTCTTGCACTAACAATAACGACAGGACAGTATTACATTACTGTATGCCTTCAGTCAGTTTTATTATTGTGAGGGAACACTGAAAGTAAAATAACAAATAACTGCATGACTAAAAAAACTTTACACCCGATAAAAATGAGAATTATAATCAGCTAGCAATAACTTGCTTCAAGTGGGTGCACAGACTTCCACAGTCGTCAATGTTATCCTGGATTTCCAGGTGGAACCGTGTCAATTTATCAAAACCTAACATTTCAGCCACCTTTCTATGGCTTTCTTCACACAGAGTGATGGCTGAAACATTTGGTTTTGTTAAATTGATACAGATCTGCCTCGAAAACCAAGATAACACAATTACTTAGCTCAGTTCATACAGTAAATGACTCTAAACGGGATAGCTGGTGTTTGCTCTCCAATGAAGGCAATGATAACTTCCCATGCCCACTCAGCCCACTGACTAATGATGTGAAGAAGACTCTTTGGGAATACAGTGGTCAACACATGGTGCTGAATGCTACCTACAAGTTAGCATAAAACTGATGATAGGGGATTCAGAGCCCTCACTAAACATCCCAAAGTGTCTGAAGAATCATAATATGTTTTAACTGGAGAAAATGAGTAATGAGGCTCGTGAGGTGTGCACACGCCGAAGGTTGCTAAATGACTCAGTGCACACCTCCCGAGCCTCATAGCTCATTTTCTCCAACATGAATAAGGTTTAATAACTGAAATATTGTGTATATTTGTGTGTTCGTGATATATGTTCTTCTCCCGGCGCTGCCTTCAACTTTGGTGAGTGATGAATCATTTTCCCTATCCTTTGCAATTTATATTGCCTGGGCAGTTTCCTTTTTCCTTAGTTCAGTATGTTTTAACTGTTATTCATATCAAAATGTCTATCTCAACAATGCTCACCTCCACCAATTCAGTACAGTTTTTGTGGTCTCATTTCACGCAAGGATTGGCCTTCCCAGCCACCAGATATATTATATCCATAAATTGTCCTGAGTGGACAGGCTGTTGGGAAGAAATGTGTATTCGGAACAGAGTTGACAATATCAAAATTTTCGCTGCAAGATGATGATGTAGAAATATAAACTTTCAGTGGTGTACATACTGGACCTGTGTATGGCAGCAGTGTATGCCATCAAAAATTCATCTTTCTTCAATAGCATCCAGCAGTTTAAGTTAACAACCATAAAAATTTTCTGTAATCACAGAGGAAAGCCAAACAATACAAAACAATAATCATTTAATCATTAATATGTAGCCAGTGGTGTGCTGACTGCAATGTGGTGGTGACTTACAGAATTTGTGGGGGAACTGAATACGGGGCAGAGAAAACAAAACCAGAGAGAGAATACCACTATAGAATGTTTTAAGAAAATAAATAAAATAAAAAATTATTCTTCACTGATTAGAATGTTTTGATACATCCTCAGATACAAGGAAGATTATATTTCAATGAAAAGCTTCTGTTCACATAATACATAACATCACTTTTTAATTTTTTGTGTTAAGAAATTCATTTAAAAATGAATGAATTATACATAAAATTCCCAGTTAGAACAACAAATTTGTATATTTTTACAAAGAACTGGTAGTAGTGTACAATTAACAGGAACAAAAAAGGAAGGATTATAAATAGTGGAGGTAAGCCCTTAATCATTTCCAAGTGGAGGCCTAAGTACAGAGAGACTTTGTAAGGTATCCCTAGTTATATTCTCTATATTCCGCGAGAATTCGGCCAAGTTTAAGGTTAATTTCAGTAGACGATACCACATTTTAAAGTCGAGCCAACAACACTCCTAATACAATAAAGTGGATAAATAACATGTAATAGCTATAAATAAGAAGTTTCCAGGAAAAATATAAGCATAAACTCACCTAAAAGAGAGTAATCCGAAATTATCCATGAAGCAGAAGACACAGGTTTATTTACGTTACGATGGTAATAATACTCCACTAAATTGAACACTGTAAAGCATTTTTATAATTAGGATTTCACCATTTGCTTCATATTAAATACACTCATAACTTGCAGCTAAAAGACCGATTTAAAGTAATAAATATGGAATTTAATGCATCTCCAATGAGAGATAGTAAACATTTTATGCCACCACATTTGAATAACTTCAGAGCTTTAAAAGTAAAGGAAACCAAGTAAAATAAATAACTAGGTAATATTTTGTAAAGTTCCCTTGATGACCAACCGATAAACTGAAAATATAAGTGAATATTAGACAACCGGTTATGGCGTCGTAAAAACCGAAACTTTGGAAATTAATAACTCAGAAACTAACAGGTTTAGCCGACTAAAAACTTCGCTAAAAGGCTTAAAATAAATCAAGGTTCAATTTAAAAATAATCTCAGGACACAACCGGCTAAATAAAAAGCAGAAGATTTGGTCGAACAAGGGAAAATTAAGGAAATCAGTATCTTTCGAATTACCGAACAGATTTGAATAATTTTTACACCAGTAGAATCAGCAGAGACGGGAGAGTATTTCTAAAATAACTTAAAGCACGAAATCTAAAGTTTTTGACGGTTGTTTTTTGCTACCAAATTTGAAACTACGTAATCCAGTGTAGCAACACACCCCAACTAAATAAATCTATAACTCCGTTCTGGAGCACTTAAATCATTATTACCAAGAGACACTAAACACTTATTTTTGCGTGATCTACACACTGTAAATTTCTGGGAAACATTGGGAGATAAATCGAGAATTTCAATGTCTATGTTGAACACGTTAGTCCTAGTTTCATATAGGGAATTGCAGAGCTATGACGCTCACTTGGGCCTAGATTGTGCGAGAAGTAGGACGTGTTAGGTCCGAGAGCCGCAAGCTAGCCTCGGGCGGCTTGAGCATGAGGCTAGACTACAACCAGTCAGGCACAATGGCGGATAGGCGCCATAATGTGATTTTTTAGTTACATAGTAAAATGTTGGAAATTTGAACTTTGAATTTTATTGGGGGACTTATCGGTTTTGGTTATGCTTCATAACTTGCAATTTTCGTGTGATGATTTTCCGATGCCTTGCTAGCTGAACAGTTGTAATACAGTGACATTTTTTGAATATATGTGAATAGTGAAACTTCAAACCTGACTTTCATTTAATAGTATACCCTTCCTGTTTGGGGAATTAACGAACAGGTGGCGACCATCTTGAAAACCAGTTAGCATTTTTATTAGGCAAATTCACGGTCAACAAACTATTTTAAGAACTTCCAGTATTTCCAGTGATAAGTAAGTGTACTCTAGTTAAGGAACATATAGCTGAGCTCCACCCCCACCATCCATCTTTGTTCCTTACAACTTCCAACAAGGTTTCCATGTAGTACATATGATGTTGGAAGGAGGGGATGAGGAACAGAAGCTTAAATCATACAACCTGGGATTTGGAAAAAAAATAATATAGACTGGATAATGCATTATCATTTAATTGTAGATAAAGCAGGTTGGTTGACATATTAATGCCCTACTTTGTTCTTGATAAACCTTAAATTTAACAGGCATTACAAAGGAGACATTATTTAAATCTCATCACACCTTTCTCTTGTGCAACTACTGTCTTCCATTCTGTTCTGTCTCAGCACTGATCAGGTGTTCAAAGATATGAAAGATCGCATGAAAAATCTACAATGAAGCATAGTATGGCTATGACATGACTTTTTCAGTGGCTAATGTGGTAAGAAAATTCTGTACTTTTACAAGAAGCCAGAAAATTTAGCTAAAATGTATTAACATATGTAATATGAATAATAGTGACAATGAAACTGCCAATAAGCATTGAAAATGAGGCAGGATAGGGAAAATAATCCATCATTTACCACAGATGTAGGTAAGAGGACCAGACAAACACAAAAAACAAACAAACACACAATATTTTGGTTAATAATCTTAATTACACATGAGGCAAGACATGTAGTTGGGGGAAAGATGTGAATACATCTGGACCTACTGTATCAATGAACCAAAGATGAAACAAGATGGAATAGTGGGGATTGAACCACTGGTGGAGCAGGTTGACCAACATAATTGTGGGACAGAATATATCTATGACTGACTCAGTCATGTGGTAAACTTTGGCACGTGCACACCTCCCAAACCATATGATTCCCTATCACATGAAGAAGGTGCAAAATCAAAGTACTGTATATGTTTTTGTTCATCACATATGTTTTTCACTCATCTCAGCCTTCAACTTTTGTAAGCAATGAGTCATTTTCCCTATTCATTTTATTTATATTGCCTAAAAGTTGTTTCCTTTTTCCTTAGTATCATTATAATATCAACATATGTAATGCCTATTCATCAAAGATATCCGTAACATCTGAGTTTTGCAGTGCAATTTGCTTGGCCCCATACTATACATGTTATACATACCCAACCTGCCAATAAGACACTGTGCTATATGTTGATGATAAGATGATCTTGACAACATCACTTGGCCCAACACTTGTTGCACAATACTTCCAAAAGGTATAGATGAATGGGCTACCATGTGAAGAAGCCTCCAAGATCCAGTATATAATTTTTATGTACAGCCACCACCTGCCAAAGTTGAACAGGTTCTTTTGAGAAAGGATTCCCTTGGTTACCTCAGTGAAGTATCTCAGTATCACACTCAATGTGAATCTGACTTAGAAACTGTAAGCCAAAGATGTCAGATACAAGGTGCAACAGAGACTGAGAGAGCTGTATGTATTGTTTAAACATAACACCACAATGCAGCTGACTGCTAATCTAACAGACATTGATGTAATATGGAATATGCCTTGTCTGCCAGAATATATGCAGCTGCAAATCGGATTGGGTATCTGAAGTGAATGAAAAACTGGCCACTGAAGAGGGTGCTGCATCTGCCATATAAGTTCCCACACAATGAAGTCTATACCATAGTGGGAATTCCAAAGCTCAAGAAATTATACAAATTTAAAGAGAGTGCAGGAGTACCAGTTGATTTGCTCTCTTACACTGTACAATACAGAAGAAGGATTGCACAACACTACTATATGGTAAAATGTAAGTGTGTTGCAAGCAGAAGTGTATTATACAAAAAAATGTAAGAGTGTTGCAGGTAGAAGTGTATATGTAGTTTGCACTTTCTTGTGAAATCCTCATCTGTTATCTGGAAAGTATTGTACTGTTTTTCTGTGTGGGATTAATTAAATAATTTGATAAGATCTGTTTTTAATATGTATGACAGCTCTTACAAGGAAATTAGATAATATAAATGACAACTAGAACAAATAAAGAAATGGGTTCAAACGAATTTCAATACAAGTAACCTGGCTTGGCTTAAAATCAACAATTTTTATTTTAGCAATTTAAGTTGAATTTAATTAAATGACATGAATCTTTTTTACAACTAATTGTCATCAACTTGAATGAGTATGAGAACATAAGATATTTCAGAAGAAACGGACAGGGGAGGCCAAATTGATAGTGTTGCACTAGATCTTCGAAGGCCTTTGACAGAGTGAGCTATAAAATGGTAGTAAATACTATTGGTAAAAACTATTGGAGTGGATGAGAAAGTGATTTGCTGGGAAGACATTTTTTTAAGAGTTGGAAAGCAAAAAGTTAGGGTAAGAAATGCAGTATCAAAAGAAGTGGAAGTAAAAATATGAGTGCCAGAGGGTAGTGTATTGGGGCCATTGCTATGCATTACTCTATCAGAAATTAGATTGTTTGCAGATGACATAATGCTATATAAAAGGATCAAAATGGAAGATTGTAAACAGCTGCAGGATAATCTGGACAGGATATCTAGTTGGGTTGGTAAACACGGGATGAAGATAAATGCAAAGAAGAGGCACAGATAAAAAACTAAAGGTTAATTATGATTATAAGGTGGGGAAAGAATTTCTTGTTGAAAAACTTGAAATATAAATATCTTGGCATTACATTTGATAACAAGCTTAAACTGGGCAGGACACATTGGACAGGTAGTAAGAAATCGTTTCAAAGTTCTGCACTTGTTGGAGAGAGTGATGAGGGGATGTATGGGAGAATTAAAGGAATTGGGTTACAAAACTTTCGTCAGACCATTGATCTAGTATGGTGGTGTAATATGGGACCCACATTTTGAGTATCAAATACAGGAGTTGGACAGGGTGCAAAAAAGGACTGCTGGATTTGTTTCTGGAAATTACCACAGAACGCAATCAGTAGCAGATATGATAAAAGAGCTGGAATGGAATTCATTGGAAGGCAGGAGGAGGGTGAAGAGGTCATGAGAGTATACAAGGTGTATATGGTGATGAGCATGGAAAGTGGTTTAAGAATTAAAAATAATGCATGGAAGGGAAAAGATGACCATGACTACATGCTGGCACTCGATTTCAGGCACAAGGTTATAGGAAGATTCTCTTAAGGGATTGGAATAAGTTACCAAAAGAAATGATGGATAATTTACCAAAAAAAAATGAAAGACTTTAAAGTTGAAATTTGTAAAGGGCAAATGTAGGTCGGTGCAAGAAAGGGAGAAAAGGTGTGTGCTCCATTGCAATTAAATTAAACTGCTGATGGAGGTTCACATCAGGCAAGAACTGCTATCGTGGGAATCAGTTCTCCCACGTGTTCAACAAAAAAGTGGAACAAACAGAATCCGACCTCAGAACTGAAGTAAATTCATCATCCTCTGAATCGACAGAATGCCTCCATCAAGTCTCAGTGAGCTGTTCCCTTTTTGGAGTGCCAATCTAGTCATCAAGATTCATTGGTACTTCCAGGATTTGCTGTGTTGCAAATACATATGAAGATTACTACCACTTATTATAAAGTCTTCTGGTTTTCCCATGACTCTGCCATCTCTCATATAGATCAAAAACTGAGTAAAACCTCCCACTCGGTTTTACACACCTTGTGTCTGATTTGTCGCATGCAGAGTAGTAACTTATTTATCTGTTGCCAGATCTCAATCAATCAATTTTGAAAAAATCTGCTTGTCCAACATTCCTCCCTATCCTTGCGGAAGGTTGTTAAGCACACCTGCAGCTTTAGTTAGCAAACTCCAAAGACAGGATACTAAAGTATGTAAGTGTGTCTGCTGCTTAAATACTAAAAACTGTTAGTGTTCACAAGTATTAAGCAAATGTATATAGAAACCAAACAGAAAAATATCAATATGGTATATTTATGAGTTATTTGTATACAAGTGTGTGAAAGACAAAAATGATATATATAAAAATATATATCGCAGGTGATGAAAAAATGTATATACAAAAGGGTATGGAGTGTTGATAAATAAAAATAAATAAATAAAAATTTGGAAGAAATTTGCTAAAATTATTACTAGTTAAAAGATTTTTTTTTTATCTTTTTGTCCCTGGCGGCAACTTGAGGGGGGTGCCAAAATCATGTGAAGGGGTGGTAAATGACAAATTTGTCCAGCGATGACCTTTTTCTTAACTCTACTGCCCTGAGCAGCAACCATCAAGTGGGCGGTTCAGAAAATTCACAGATCTGCCACTGATCTCACTTCAAATAGTGCTACGATGAATGCCTTATCATCTGTTTGTAGTAATGTGCTTTAATCTTTGCGAATAAGTCTGATGGAAAGTATGTATAAGCATTCCCATTTATAAAAAATAAAAAAACTGTAAATCTTCATAAATTACATCCTGGTGGGGAGGGGGGGGGGGGGAATGAAAAACCAAAAAAATATTTCACGAGGTCTCAAAATGGCCAATAATGTTTTAAAGATTTTTCTAAAAAATTCAACAATTTATTGTCATGTTTTCCACACGGGTTTGGAAAAATTACAAGAATATCTGAGATGTTTTGTAATATCAAAATAATTAATGTTGACAACTGTATACAAGAGTATACATTTAAATTTTTAAAAAAGAGAAGTGAATTGAATCATCACTTGCCACAGGCAACAGCAGAAATGTGCAGAATCATCAAACCATGGAGACTGCTTGCAACAATGGTATTTTTTAATGTAAAACCCCATCAGCAGAAGTGGTGCATTTTAAGAGAGTTTCCATTTGACTTCAGTCCTGCAGACACTGTATTCTTCTAATGATAAAGATCCAGTGTTATAAGTGTGTTCAAGTGTTTGTGACTGTATGTGAAACTGTAATCAGTGCTCTTATTTAAACTGTCTGGTAGGCACATTTACTTCCAGTGAAATTAAATTTATACTATTTGTCAGGCAAAGAGTATGACATTAACAAGAAGTGGTGGTGCCATTTTAAATGACGATCTATGGATTGAACCACGCACAACCAAAGTCGTCAAAATGGAAGAGAAAATGAAGTTATCAAAAACTATTCAACAGCCCCCACTGGAGATGGGTGAAAAGTTTAAACCATCTTTCCTCAACTGAGGACTCCTTAATTTAGGGAAAATTTGGATACTGAAAACATTTGCTGTTATGAACCAAGGACTAGAAACCAAAATAAATACCAAGCATCTCTTTTTGTCACAGCTTAATGATTCATTGAAGATGGGGGTCTTTAAAGATGACATGGACCATGGCAAAGGAACAGAAAAGATCCATGCTGGCTTTTGCATAGAGTGATTCTGGGAACAATTGAATGCTGACTCCCCAGTGGCGGGTCAGCAGTTAAGTAACAAAAAACTACATCTACTTACCTGAATTACATCTGAAAGACTGTTATCCTTGATAACTTCTTCTGATAATACTGCAAGTTCACTTGCCTCAACTGCATAAACTTTCTGCCCCAGCTTGAGCACACAATATAGATAATATACCTAAAAAGATTCAAATGCTTTTGAGTATCTACCAAAATTACAAAACACAATAAGTGTATGGCAACATGTGCATTTGAAACAATGTATTTAGCAACACAGAATATTAGAAACAGTACCACAATTCTTTATTAACATGTTCTTCTGTAAAAGGAACCTAACTGAAACATTATTAGACTCAAAAATATCTAGGAGTTAGTCCTTTTTTGTCTTTGTTGAGGTCATTAAAGGAATGGGAAGTAATATGGCGATGGCTTTTTGAAGGAACCATTTCAGCATTTGCATGGCATGATCTGGGAACGCCCAAATCTGGATGAACGGAAAGGGATTAGAACCCATGCCTCCCCGTATGCAAGGCCAGAGAATAACCATTCCCCTACCAAGCTTGGTGAGTTACTCTATCTAGATTATGCTCTTGTCTATAAGAAGCACTGCTTGAATACCAAGCAAAAAAATGGCCAGAAGAGAAAATATCATTTGGAAACTTACAGGATCAATATAAGTAGGAGATGCAGACATAGTAATGATCTCTACCCTTATATAGGCCATCCCACAGCTTAGTATGCATGCCCAGTGTGTTACAACCCTAGCCATACAAAAATAGTAGATTTAGCTCTTAATGAGACATGCCGCATCATCACAGGTTGTCTACGACCTACTTCTCAAGAAAAGCTGCACTGTTTTCTATAACACCTCCTAATATCTGGAGTGAGGCTGTTACCA
>JARYHS010004439.1:0-39994 GCA_031002005.1 Vandiemenella viatica
TTTCTATAACGGATTTTTGTGTCACGAGCTATTTATCTCCCTTGATATCTCACCGATATAGATAAATGAGGTATCATATTAAAGAATCATGTCGCCGCCGTGGTAACATAATATTTTATGAAAGGAATTTTTCGAAATTTGACCCTTAAAGGGCAAAAATGTCAATTTTTCTAAAATGCTTTTTTTGTGTGTAGAGCCATTTATCTTCCTTGATATCTAACCAAAGCCGATAAATGAAGTAAGAATATTATCAGTAATGTCTCAGATTTATGACATTATATTTTAATAAAAAATGCCTTTGGAATTCAACCCTTAAAGGGAAAAAGTATATTTTTTTCTACAAAGGATTTTTGTGTCACGAGCTATTTATCTCCCTTGATATCTCACCGATATAGATAAATGAGGTATCATATTAAAGAATCATGTCGCCGCCGTGGTAACATAATATTTTATGAAAGGAATTTTTCGAAATTTGACCCTTAAAGGGCAAAAATGTCAATTTTTCTAAAATGCTTTTTTTGTGTGTAGAGCCATTTATCTTCCTTGATATCTAACCGAAACCGATAAATGAAGTAGGAATATTATCAGTAATGTCTCAGATTTGTGACATTATATTTTAATAAAAAATGCTTTTGGAATTCAACCCTTAAAGGGAAAAAGTATATTTTTTTCTACAAAGGATTTTTGTGTCACGAGCTATTTATCTCCCTTGATATGTAACCGATATAGTTAAATGAGGTATCATATTAAAGATTTATGTCACCGCCATGGTAACATTATATTTTAAGAAAGGAATTTTTCGTAATTCGACCCTTAAAGGGCAAAAATATCAATTTTTCTAAATTACGTTTTTTGTGTCTAGAGCGATTTATCTCCTTGGATATTTAAACAAAATCAATAAATGAAGTAGGAATATTAGGAGTAATGTCTCAGCTTTGTGTCATCAAATTTGAAGAAAGAATGTTTTTGGAATTCAACCCTTAAAGGGAAAAAGTATAAATTTTTCTCCAACCAATTTTTGTGTCACGAGCCATTAATCTATCTTAATATCTAATCGATATAGATAAATGAGATATCATATTAAAGAATAAGGACTCCGCCATGGTCGATTTATATTTTAAGAAAAGAATTTTTAGGAATCGACCCTTAAAGGGCATAAATATCAGCATATTGTGTCTCGAGTCATTTATCTCCCTTGATAATTAAACAAAATTGATAAAAGAGGTATCATTTTACAGATTGTTCTCTTCGTAAGGTCTTCGGTTCCATTAAACCACATTTTAAGAAAGAAATTTTTCAAAATTCTACCCTTGGAGGACAAAATTGTTAAAATTTCTACAACGCATTTTTCTGTCGCGAGCTATTTATTTCCCTTTGTAAGGACAAAACAGCATACCGGGGCTGTAGTATTGCTTTTGCGCCTTAACTAACAGTTCACTGATATTGAAAGTTCTGTGGAATTTTGACGAAATATAACTTGACCATGTAGCCTAATTAGAAACTCAACTGAAATGCTATACGGCCGCCACTAGATTTGTTTAAACCACAAATTTAGAAAAGGTTCTCAAGTCTACTACGAAATCACAACAGTTCATCTCAAGAAAAATTTTAGTTTTATTTTCAAATTCGCATTTGCTAAAAATTGCATTAAACAGTTGAGCAGGCAATTGAACACTCGCTTCCAGAAAATTGCTGATTATGGAAAGAGAAATTACCAATTGAAACGAAACCCCTTTTGAAAATTTAAAAGTTCTAAGTAGACATTATACTCGCAGACTAACACACTGATGTCTCAACATGGCCGCGAGTAGCACCAAATTCCAACCGCCTCTGTCCCGTTCCGACGCAAACTAGCGCAGGTTTACTCACATAACTCTCCCGAGGTAAAGATGACATGATGGCGGCAGGACCTTATATAGGAACCTCCCAAACCAGTGACATAAGCAGCTGTACAACATCTTTTTGTTTCCGCGTAATAAAAATTGTGTATAATTTATTAAACTATCTAGATTATGGAAAGTGTTCAAACTTTGACAATGTCTAGACTTATCTGCTAGAAGTCCAAAGGCTGTTTATTGAGAAATTTCGAGTGATTAGTTTTAAATTTTTGTTTAATTTCCGAAATCTTCCGAAATCTCTGAAGTAAGGGGATTAACCCGACCATTTGAATTTATTCAGTTTTTTTCAAAATCCTTGGAACT
Source organism: Vandiemenella viatica (assembly GCA_031002005.1). NCBI lineage: Eukaryota > Metazoa > Arthropoda > Insecta > Orthoptera > Morabidae > Vandiemenella > Vandiemenella viatica. Next base: position 2,202 of record JARYHS010004439.1, read on the forward strand.
GCAAGTTATCTAAATAAAATTAGTGTCAAAATATTCTACAAAAATTTATGAGTTCAATGGTGTAAATTACGTAAAAATCGGTGACCAGATAATGAAATTACAGCTTAGAAAAGATTTGGTAAATTAACGGTTTAGAAGTCGTATGGTTTTTTTATTAATAAATTTTCTTCTATTGCTTCTATCAGAAAAGTAAAATTACCAGAATTTTATCTGAATTAAATTACGTGTTTTGAAAGTTATTTTTTCTCTGAACGTGTTTTGGTTTATTTACAAATAAATCTCAAGTGGACCACGTGTGTTAAGTGGCGAAATAACTTATAAAATGTCTATAAAATCTTTTCCACTGCATGGAATGATCTGAACATTAAATATGTTAAACTAGATTTTTGGTTCTTTCAGGATATCTACTTTTTGGTTGGGAAAATTTCTAGGAATCTGCGATAAAAATTGTTAGAAGTGAAGTGCATTTATCGAAGTGTTTAAAAATTATTTTATGTTATTTGCATGGTCAGAAACTACGGAATTTTAGTGAATTTAACTTTCTTTTGAATTATTATTATTTAAAATTTACTTTATTTCACTTCAAAGTGTTCAGAAATAGTTATATGGTCATGTATCAAAAATCTATTGTTTGGTAGTAAAACAAAAATGGATTATCCCACTCCAGGTTACTATAAAGTTTCCTTATTATTATAAAAAGTTGATTTAGTGCTTTTATTAAATGTTGAGTGACTTTCTTGCTATTAACAGTGCCAAAAAATAGTGAGATATTCACATGGCAGAAATCTATTATCTACAAGTTGAACTACCATTGATTATTCTATTTCAAGTTAACATAGAGTTTCTCTACTGTTACGAAAAGTTTATTTACTGCTTCTATTAACTATTGTGGGTCTTTACTGCTCTTAAAATTGTTTAGAAATAGTAAAATTATCATATGGCAGACATTTATTGTTAAAAAGTTGAATTACTAGGAATTATCCTATTTTCAATTAAAATGAAGTTCTCTTACTATTATAGAAAGTTCATTTAGGGCTTTTATTAAATATCGGAGGGCTTTACTACTTTTAAAATGGTTTATTTAGTAAGTTAGGTTGTGGTATCAGCTTACTGCATAAAGCGTCCCTCCCATAATCTATGTATGCACTGAAAACTATCTGTTTACTTTAAATTTACTTCCTCCCGTACTCTTGAAGCTAAGGAACTTGAATTTGATAAAATTCTAAGGTGCTTACACCATGATACCTAACCGAAATTAATAAACGAGGTATCGTTTTAAATATTAAACTATCCTCTTTGGTGCGAATAAAACAGGAATTGCATGACAAAATGAAAGTGTTTCCGCAACAGAAAAAAGAAAATACCCGAAAAGCTACTTATAGAATAAAAAAAGTTAAGTGACATCTCTGTTATATCTGCTGCTGCAATCTAGGGATTTGGCTCTGAACTGTCTCATATGCGCTACCAATTTAAACACCAGATTTCGAAAAATTCTTTCTTAATTTATGATTTTACCTTACTGGCGACCTTAATCTTTAAAAGGATATAATATTTATTGATTTCGGCTAGGTATCAAACAAGATAAATCGCTTGTAATTTAAAAAAAAAACCACACGCTACCGGTATGGAAATAATATTGATACTTTTGTTCCAAAAATTCCTTTTATAAAATATGGTGTGACCAAAGCAGCCACCTTGGTCTTTAAAATGATACCTAATTTACCGATTTCGGTTAGTTATCAAGTAAGGTAAAAAAAAAGGTTTTAGAAATGATGATATTTTTGCCCCTACAGGGTTGAATTTGGAAAAAGTTTTTTTTTTTTTTTTTTTTTTTTTTTTTTTTTTTTTTAAATATGGTGTGAACAAAGAGGATAGTTTAATATATGAAATGATACCTCGTTTATTAATTTCGGTTCGGTATCAAGTGAAATAAATAGCTCGCGACAGAAAAATGCGTTGTAGAAATTTTAACACTTTTGCCCTCTAAGGGTAGAATTTTGAAAAATTTATTTCTTAAAATGTGGTTTAATGAAACCGAAGACCTTACGAAGAGAACAATCTGTAAAATGATACCTCTTTTATCAATTTTGTTTAATTATCAAGGGAGATAAATGACTCGAGACACAATATGCTGATATTTATGCCCTTTAAGGGTCGAATTCCTAAAAATTCCTTTCTTAAAATATAATGCGACCATGGCGGAGTCCTTATTCTTTAATATGATATCTCATTTATCTATATCGATTAGATATTAAGATAGATTATTGGCTCGTGACACAAAAATTGGTTGGAGAAAAATGTATACTTTTTCCCTTTAAGGGTTGAATTCCAAAAAACATTCTTAAAAATTTGATGACACAAAGCTGAGACATTACTCCTAATATTCCTACTTCATTTATTGATTTTGTTTAGATATCCAAGGAGATAAATCGCTCTAGACACAATAAACGCAATTTAGAAAAATTGATATTTTTGCCCTTTAAGGGTCGAATTACGAAAAATTCCTTTCTTAAAATATAATGTTACCACGGCGGTGACATAAATCTTTAATATGATACCTCATTTAACTATATCGGTTACATATCAAGGGAGATAAATAGCTCGTGACACAAAAATCCTTTGTAGAAAAAAATATACTTTTTCCCTTTAAGGGTTGAATTCCAAAAGCATTTTTTATTAAAATATAATGTCATAAATCTGAGACATTACTGATAATATTCTTACTTCATTTATCGGCTTTGGTTAGATATCAAGGAAGATAAATGGCTCTACACACAAAAAAAAACATTTTAGAAAAATTGACATTTTTGCCCTTTAAGGGTCAGATTTCGAAAAATTCCTTTCATAAAATATTATGTTACCACGGCAGCGACACGATTCTTTAATATGATACCTCATTTATCTATATCGGTGAGATATCAAGGGAGATAAATAGCTCGTGACACAAAAATCCGTTGTAGAAAAAATTATACTTTTTCCCTTTAAGGGTTGAATTCCAAAAACTTTCTTTCTTAAAATATGATGACACAAAGCTGAGACATTACTCCTCATAATCCTACTTCATTTATTGATTTTGGTTAGATATCCAGGGAGATAAATCGCTCTAGACACAAAAAACGCTTTTTAGAAAAATTGACATTTTTGCCCTTTAAGGGTCGAATTTCGAAAAAATACTTTCTTAAAATATAATGTGACCAGAGTGGAGACCATAAGCTTTAAGATGACCCCTCATTCATTGATTTCGGTTAAGTATGAAGGAAGATACAGGCTTGTGACAAAAAAATACCTTATAGAAATAATATAATTTTCATATTATTACAAGCATTCAACCTCACTAGTCATCGCATTTTATTCGCGAAATTTTCGCACGGGTCGTCTAGTTGAAAATAATTGATTTTAGCTTGCTGGGATTATCTAAAATCAGTAATACTCTCAATGTGAATTTCTCACATATTTTCTTGAAGAAATAAATTTGGAAAACACATCTGTTTGATACTTATTTGTTGATATAAAAATGCATACATTTATATATATATGTATTTTTAGTAGATATTATATTATTTTTACTTATGTTTGTTATTTTTATTGTATTATTTACAAGTAGATAGTTACTTTGACATTGTCAGATTGTAAATTCAGCAATTTTCAGATTTTTAAACTATTAACGAAACACAAACAGGTATTTATTTTGAACAACCATATTTCACAATCGTTGTATTTAGAATTCGCTCTAGCAATTTAGATTGTTTGGTAATCTATTCCCATCGGTGTGAAATGTTAAATTAACAAAATTGTTCGATTTGATGATTGTCAGATATATACACGTAGTTTTTTTTAATAATATCAAGTTAAAAATTTTGAACTGGTGTCCCAAATAGGCACAAAAACAGGACTACTAGATGTTAGAAAAATCCTGAGTATGCTTTACTATTTAAATTTCTGTCCAGTGCCCATAAGAAAAGTTCACTTTTGTGACTGTGCAAGCATGTCACCTTGTCCTATTTTTCATTAAAATCTTAATTTACCTACATATATGGCTATTATACCATCAAAGAGTTGTTAATATGATGATGAGAACTGTTCAACCGATTGTAACGGTTCACTTATCTGTTTGTTGCAAACATCACATTATATAACGGTTTGATCCATTGAAAAATTGGTAAACTCAATAAACCACTGCCTAATTAAATACAGTTTAAAAACTAGTATCTTGAGCATGCTGGTAATTTACGAGAACACACAACCCACTGCACTCTGTGTGACTATGGCAAACAGGAACCGAGTAACAAGGACATTATACACATTAACATGAATTGTTGTAAGTAAACAATTAAAAATATTTGTGTGTTTCTGAGTTAAAGATGCATTTGTTTATATTCAAATGTAAAACAACTAAAAATTTCAGCACCCTACCCAGCAAAATGGTTTTGAAGGCATCAGGTAATACACGAAGCTTATCCCATTGATACCAATGAGTTTTTTCTATGCACAATAGAAAATAATTACAAATCCTTTTTTCTTTTTAAAGCTGTAAAGACTGAAGCTTCCCTTATTAATTTTTTGACATATTTGACTTTTTTTATTTAGGTCTATTCTTCATTATGTCGCCTTTCCACCTTTGTAAATAACATAACAGATTGTTTTTATGGTAATAATATTGTACATTATCAGACATTCTGTCCCTGTAAAGTCCAATCCCTCGTCATGTTGTGGCAGATAGGCAGTGTCATAAAGTATGGAATTGATTCTGAGCGCCCGAGCTGAAAACTTGTGAGCGCCGCAAGTTTCCCACTCCTACCATGCTTCAACGACCACCATAGGGCGTGACGGTGGAACGTTGTGTGCCTAGGAGATCTTGGCTTCATCGCCCGGATCGCGAGGACGGATGAAATCTCTATAAAAATCCCCTCAACCTCAAGGTCAGCCACGTGACGAGGAGGTTTATGGGTGATGAGGGAAATCACTCGATAACGTGCAACCTCGGGGGCACCTGCGCACCCCTGTTGTATAAGCACTTCTTTTTTAAATGGTTTTTACTCGTGGGATCAAAATTCCTTTTCACAAAAAAACCAAAGATGCATGCGGCCCGGGTGTGTCGCAGGCAAATAAAAATACACCCAGTTCAAAAAAGCGAGCAAGGGTTGAAAGCCCTCCTCCTGAACAAAATTACAGTAATGGCAAGGGTTTTCTTATAGATAACGCCTTTGTTATAATGACAAGGGTGGAGGGATCTTTTGAGAAGGTCTCTCCATTTTATGTAAACAAGGGTTTAGAGGGTATTGCGGGTACCCTAAAATCGGTAAAAAAGCTGAGGAATGGGACACTGCTTTTGGAAACATCCACCCACAAGCAGGCTGTCCAACTCCTTAAGTGTGAGAAGCTCGGGGAGTTCGCAGTAAATTGCGAACTCCATAAAACTCTAAACTCTAGTAAAGGTGTCATCACCTACAGAGACCTCATAGATTTAGAGACCGAGGAACTCCTTAAGGAGTGGTCTACAGAATATGTGGTCGAGGTTCGTCAGATTAAACGAAGGGTTAACGGCAGTCTTGAGAAGAGTGCCACCTTCGTCCTAACGCTCGACACTCCGACGTTGCCCAAAAACATCAAGGCAGGATATTTGAATTTGAATATTCGCCCGTATGTGCCGGACACAATGCGCTGCTTTAAGTGCCAGCGGTTCGGTCATACGACGGCGACCTGCAAGGGTAACCCCACCTGTGGGAAGTGCGGAAAGGCGGCTCATGAGCCAGGCACGAGCTGCACGCTCCCACAGGTGTGTGTCAACTGCTCCGGGGCACATCCAGCCTGGAGCAGGGAGTGTCAATTGTATCTGGAAGAAAAAAAGATACAGGAGTTGAAAACTAAAGAGCGGATTTCGTATGGCGAAGCCAAGAAGCAATATATGGCTCTGGCTCCACCAGGTCTTCGCTACCAGCTTCGCGAAGACGTTATCAACTCCCGTCAGGAAAGTTCCCCAACTGGCAGGGAGAAGAGGGGGAGAAGGACTCGGTGGAAGAAAAGTCCACAAGACTCCGAGGCCTTGTAACAACAGTCGTCTTTGGACCTTGAAGACGACGTAATGCTGGTGGACGAACCTGGTTCCGTTCCTCAGCAGACACCGGTCACTGACCCACCCGACCCGGGGCGGGTGGTTTTAAATAGATAGGATGGCTCCCATACTTCAGTGGAACGTCAACGGCTTTCAGGCTCACAAAGATGAAGTCCAACTCTTAGCACGGTCTAATCCATTGTGTCTCTGCTTACAGGAGACATATTTTAGACCATCGCACCAACCAGTGCTAAGAGGATATGACATATACCGAAAGGACGACACCGAGAGTGAACGAGCGAAGGATGGAGTGGCTGTGTTTGTTCTAAACACTGTCCACTCCGAACCCGTTGCTCTCACCTCTGATCTACAGGCAGTAGCAGTGGGGATACACAGTTGTATTAAAATGACCGTGTGCTCCATTTATCTACCACCAAATGCGCCCGTCGATTATGACGATCTTGTCGACTTATTATGGCAGCTCACTCGGCCACTCCTCCTCCTAGGAGACCTCAACACACATAGTGCGTTGTGGGGTTCGAACGCCGATTGCCCCAGAGGCCGAGTGGTTGGTAGATTAATGGAGCAGGAGAACATTTGTATCCTGAATACAGGACAAATGACCCACTTCACCACTGCTTCCGGTTCATCCTCTGCCATTGACCTTTCGTTGTGCTCTCCTTCAATCGCGGACTCCGTGCATTGGGAAGTGGATCGCGACCTCCATGCATTGGATGCATGTCGGGTGTGAGTGAGGGGGAGGCAATAACCGACACAAATGGAACGTCAGTAATGCAGATTGGCAGCTCTTCTGCCGATCCGTATTACTGGAGCCCTGTAAGACTATACAGGAGAAGGTGAATCACTTCACACAAGTGATTCACCATGCAGCTGATGTTTCCATGCCGAAGAGCTCCGGAACGCTGCGAAGGACGCCCGTCCCCTGGTGGAACGATGAATGTCGTTCCGCCATCCAGGGTCACCAACGGGCGTTGTGTCGTTTTAGGTTGTGCCCAACATCTGACAACCTAGCAGCGTTCCGTATAGCTAGAGCTAAGGCGCGTCGAGTTATTAAGGAGAGCAAGAAAAGGTCATGGCAGAACTTTGTGAGCACTATAAATTGTTCCACACCATCAGCGAAAGTATGGGAGTCCATTCGCCGTATATCTGGAAGGTACTCCCACCCACCAGTATCTGGGTTACTGGATCACGAACGTATAATTACTGACGAACGAAGCATAGCGCAGCTGATGGCGGAGAACTTCGCCGCCATCACTTCGTCCGTTAACTTTGACCCTCGGTTTCAGCGACGAAGAGTCGCTGCCGAGAGGCACCTGCTGTGCTTCGATTCATCGAATACAGAGGCCTACAACTGCCCATTTACATCTTGGGAGCTGGAGTCAGCGTTAAACAGCGCAAACGACACTGCTCCAGTGCCCGATCTGATCCAGAACGAGATGCTGAGGAATCTCAGTAAGGATGCTAAAAAGTTCCTTCTACATATTTTTAACGAAATATGGACCGGAGGACACTTCCCTGACTCGTGGAAAGAAGCAACATTAATTCCTATTTTAAAGCCTGGAAAGGATAAGTTGTTGCTAGGTAGTTATCGTAGTATTGCCCTGACAAGCTGCATGGGGAAGACACTGGAGAGGATGGTAAACCGCCGCCTCGTCTGGTGTTTGGAGTCCCAAAACCTTCTGAGCCGCTTTCAGTGTGGATTCAGGAAGTTCCGTTCCACCTTGGACAACCTGATCCTCCTGGAGGCGGCAATTCAGGACGCGTTTATCCGCAGCCAACACCTAGTGGGTGTCTTTTTCGATCTCGAAAAGGCCTACGATACTACATGGCGGCATGTTATTTTTAAACAGATGCATGAATGGGGTTTTAAGGGTAACCTGCCTCTTTTTTTTAAATCATTTTTATCTGGTCGTTGCTTCCTGTACCGAGTCGGTAGTGAAGTGTCTGATATTTTTATTCAGGAAAACGGTGTTCCTCAAGGGTCAGTTTTAAGCGTGACTCTTTTTTGCTATTGCGATAAATAGCATTTTAAGTGTTATAAGGAGTCCTATAGGGTACTCCTTATATGTGGACGATTTTTTAATTTATATTGCATCATCCAGCCGGAGAAGCGCCGAGCGGCAGTTGCAACTCACGCTGAACAGGCTGGATGAATGGTCAGTGCACACCAGTTTTCGTTTCTCTGCCGAGAAAACCCGGTGTGTACTTTTTACTTGTAGCAGAAGCCTTTTATCAGAGCCCCGACTTACCTTGAGGAATACCGTTTTACGTTTTACTGAAACAGTTCGGTTTTTGGGCCTCATTTTAGACAACAGATTAACCTGGCTACCACATCTCAAAGATGTGAAAGCCAGAGCCTCAAAAGCTCTAAATGTTTTAAAATGTCTGTGTGGCAGGTCTAGTGTTGTAAAAAAACATTGGCAACGTTAACTGAAGTATTCTTTTACGAACGTGGATTTCCCGAATAGGCTAGGTTGCACGAGAAGGAATCCCCGTTGTTTGGATTGATACTCACTATTTGAACTAGTGCTGCCAGCCCTACAAATTTATCTGTGGACCTACAAATCTTTTCAAAAAAATTAGAAATTTTCAATTTATCAACAGTTTTTTGCCACTTTTTATTACTTATTGTGCTTTCCTTATATTCGGATACTTGTTAAACTCGCAGCATATAGTGATACTGAGTCATTAAATTGTCAGTTATTATGAATTATTTCCTTGCAACCGTTGGCACAAACCAACGATTGAAAAGAAATAAAGTGCCTTTTTTGTATGAAAATAGATTTAAATTCAAACTTAAAAGACCGTAATATGGAACTATCGGCGCAGTCTTTATGTACAGTGCGTACTTTGCTCACAACTTAAAATTGCAATATCAAAATCTAAAAAAAAAAAAACATTTTTTTTTTCCAGTTTGCAACACTAGGCAGGTCATGGGGCTCTAACCGCTCCTGCCTGATACAATTTTACAGAGCCTTTGTACGGTCGCAGCTGGAATACGGTTGTATCGTGTATGGTTCGGCACGGGACAGCTATCTCCATATACTGGATAGTGTCCACCATGCTGGAATTCGGCTCGCCACGGGTGCATATCGCACCAGCCCTATTGTCAGCATTTGTGCTGACTCGGGCGATCCACCGCTCACCATCCGCCGGCGACTCCTCATGGTGCGACACTACCTTCATGTTGCCATAACACCTGGCAGTCCCGTATACGACATAGTTCTACACCCCAACCACGAGCGGCTCTATACCAACTGGCATAGAGCCACTAAACCGTTCAGCTACCGTACAGAGGATATTTTAGAACAACATGGATTAGAGCTTCCCTCTTTTTATCACCAGGGTTGGAGTAAATCTCCTCCCTGGCTTTTAAAGAGGCCCAGAATAATTTTAGACCTGTCTCGGTGCAACAAAGTTTGTACCACTGACAATGTTTTTAATAATGTTTTTAGAGACATTCTAAATGAGCATCACACCCTTACCCCAGTGTATACGGATGGGTTTAAGCAGGCTAACGGAGTTGGCTGTTCCGTAGTGTTCCCTCGAGCGACTTACACATACAAACTGGATGGCTGGTGCAGCGTTTACACCGCTGAGTGCTACACTGTGTTAAAGTCGCTCCAGCATATGAAGGTAATGCGCAGTAAGAGATACATCATATTCTGTGATTCCCTGAGCTTTATTCAGGCCATAGGAAATATGTACCCAGCCGATCGTCTAGTCCAGGACATCCAGGACGCTCTCCAATCTCACGGAAAGGAGGTGTTATTCTGCTGGGTACCCAGCCATGTGGGAATCAGGGGGAACGAGGCAGCTGATGTAGCTGCCAAGTTAGTCTGCGACAAGGTCAGAATTGACTTTGCTCCGGTCCCAAAGTCAGACCTTGCCTCGGTGGCGAAGAGAATTGTTTTTGAGGTGTGGGAGAGGCAGTGGCTGGAAGTAGAGCATAAGCCGTTCAGCTGTGGAGCAGCTGCTTCCAGCGGGCGAGGAGGGATGAGGTTCTCCTTACTCGCCTCCGTATAGGGCACTGTCCTCTGATGCACAGCTTTCTTCTCCGCCGGGAGGACCCACCGGAATGTGATGCCTGTGGCTTGCCTTTGACGGTACGCCACATTTTAACTGATTGTATTTTATTCTATGACTTAAGGGCAGACGTTGGCCTAGCCAACGATCTGTCCCTTATTTTAGGTAATGAAGCTAGCAATGTGGCTAAAGTCTTAAAATTCTGTGTTGTGGGCATTCTTATCCCAAAAATTTTGGGAAGCCCGGCCTAATCTTTTAAGGTGGATGAGTGGCCATTTTACAGCCACTCATCCATGTATTGTACATAGCTCATGTTTTGTTTTGTCTCATTTGTTTTCGTTTTACTATTAGATATAAGTTTTTAAGTCTGGCTGGCCTCTTTACAGCCAGCCAGACATGAGCTGTGATGTTTGTATTTTAATGGCTCCCTTACAGCCTACATTTTAGCATTTTACTCGATTTGCCATCTGTGTGGCCGACTCCTCTACAGTCGGTCATACAGACGGTAGAACTTGGATTTTAAGCCACATTGCTAAGCCAGTCGTTGTTAGGGCGCTAATGACCCCGCCATCGACGTGCCCTTAAACCACAACAACAATGTTTCTGAGGGAGAACTGCAGTGGGAACTGTGTGTGCCCTGTGACTTAGATGGAAGTATAGAAATACTGAACAATGATGGCAATGAGGGCTCTGGTGAAACTCTGTTAGGCCTAGCAAGCCAGTGGTGGATTAAAATCTACTTTCAATAATAAAATAAAAAAAAAAAAAAAAAAAAAAAAAAAAAAAAAAAAAATGCTTCAGTCGGTAAAAGTCAATAAGACACTATATTGTTACTTATGATGATCTTTTTGGTCTTGATTTATTCATTTCATTTGGCACAAGACTAATTATATGTAGAATTACTAGTGAAGACCAAAGGAAGAATTCTACCGGAATATGAGGATGACATTGGAAGAAATTAAACTCAAAAGAGCAAGATTTGCTGGTCTTGTGATCAGCATGGGCATGAGTAGAATGACCACAAGAGTATGTGACACAGACGGAAAGAGAGGGAAAACAAGAAAAAAATGGCTAGTTGAACTTAGGAATGACTGGGCTGAAATGGGGATCATAGTGAAAGAGCAGAACTGAAGAAACAAGTATGCGCTAATATATCAGGGATAAATGACAGAGAAAGTTACAAGAACAGGATAGAGAATCGAGGATAGTTGTTTCTTTTTTTTAACTGCTTAACATCTCTTAACAGCGAGGTCTTTAGAGACGGGAAAGGATGTTGGGCAAGGAATGGGAAGGAATTCGGCCATGGCCTTTTGCAGGAAGCATCCCAGAATTTGCCTAGAGTGATTTGAGAAAACATGGAAAACCCAAATCTGGATGCCCTGACGGTAATTCGAACCGCCGTCCTCCCGAATACGAGGCCAGAACGCTAACCGTTACACCACCACGCTCAGTGATAGTAGAAGAGAGAGTTTAAAATCTCAGAAGAAGAATGGGAGAGGAGGAGGGGGGAGATGAGAAGGTTCTGGGAAGGAAAAAATAAAACACAATTCATAAAGGCGCTTTCATGGTCCTAATGAAAAGAAATTGAGAAGGATTACAAGCTATATATATATATACAAGAAAGGGAATAGCGAAATGAACCACCACTTACTTAGATGACGGTACCATGGGGTGAACACATAAATAAACACAAAACACGGGAAAAACAATGAATATTTCAAGACTTGGCTCTTTGTCAACAGGAGAAAATGAAGGAGGGAGGGTGGTGAGGGAGACTGTTTCACAGAATGACCATTAAACAGGAACGTGGTGGGGGTAAATTCAAACAGAGAGCAGGGAGAGGGGGACAGTGAATTGTAGCTAGTACCTGAGAATACAAAATATTACAAAAGTGTGGAAAATATATTCAAATGTTCATAACATAAATTTGGAAAGTAAAAATAAATAAGTAAACAAAATCTAATTGGGAAAAAAGGGAAAAAATATAATGATAATAATAATAAAATAATCTATGTACTTAATATCACCTCTTGTATGTAGTGGTTCAATATACTGTAGACAGTAGGCATGGAGGCAAGTATAGGATAGAGGGAAGGTAAATTACTAACTGGGTATTATCTCAAATTAAGACCTTAAGACCAGGAGGTTGCCTTGTGTCTAGTTTGTTTGGTAGGCAAGTTCCCACCTTCTGAGATCAGAGGAGCTGCTGTTGTTTGAGAGGTCTCTGATGTCACGGACCGTGAAACAAGAATTGAAATTATTAGTGTCTTGGGAGATGGTATGGATAGCTACTGGATGTTTAGGATTCTAAGTGAAAACTGTCTGACGGTGGCCATTCATTCTAATGCTAACGGATTGGAAGCCAGGCAGTGTTTGCAGGTTAGCTGGTATATTGCGTGGGATGTTTCACAGGTAGCATGTCCTATAATGGCAAAGTTCTCACCAGTGATAGGGTCGGTGAAAGTGGTGGGGGCATGGTGAATGTCGCATATCTAACAGTGGGGTCTATTACATGGGAAGGATCCTTGGGGCTGTCGAGGAAGATTGTGTTTGTGGACTAGTAGCTGGCTGAGGTTGGGAGGCCTGCTGAAACAAATTCTGGGAGGGTCAGGGAGGATTTTTGGAAGAATATATCTCATTTCTGGGCAGGTTATTAGGAAATCATAACTCTGCCGAAGGATTTTATTGATGGATTCAAGGCCAGGGAAGTATTGTGTAACCAGGACTGGACTATGGTTGGTTTTAGGGGGTTTGGAGCAGTCAATAGGTAGAGCAGGTTTCAATGTGGCTGGTGAAAGTTGCTTGTGAACCAAAGCTGGGGGATAATTGCGGGATACCAATGCTTGTGAAATGTTGTTTGAATATTCCATAAGGGATTTTTGATTTGAACATATACGACTGCCTCGTATGCCAAGACTGTAGGGGAGGTAACATTTGGTATGAAACGGATGGCAGCTGTCAAAATGGAGGTACTGTTGTGAGTTGGTGGGTTTGGTGTGGACTGAGGTGCTGAGGTGGCCATTGGAAAGGCACAGGTCCGCATCCAAGAATGTGGCCTGGTATTTAGATTATCCAGAAAATTTAGAAGATTGTTTTCTCCATGTGTCCAGATCACAAAAATGTCATCTATGAACCTCAGCCAAAGGATGGGTTTGAGGGGGACGTTCTTCAAAAACATCTGTTCCAGGCGGCCCATTAAGAGATTAGCATAAGAGGGGGCCATGCGAGTGCCAATGGCAGTGCCACGGGTTTGGTGGTAGATATTGCCTTCAAAGGAGAAGTAGTTATTGTTCAGTATCAGTTAAGCCAAGGTGATGAGGAAACATGTACTAGGGCGGCTGTTGGATTAGCGTTTATGCAGAAAAAATTCCATGGCGCTAAGGCCATGGCAATGTGGAATGTGTGTGTACAGTGATGTGACATTGATGGTTACCAGTATGGAGTTGGAAGGAAGTGGTGTGGGTATGGTTGAAAGACGGAAAAGAAAGTGTTGAGTGTCACTGGTGTCTGAGGGGAGGTGAGAGTCTATAGGTTGTAGGTGCTGGTCCACCAAAGCAGAGATTCGTTCAGTGGGAGATCCATAAGCTGCAACAATAGGGCGTCCCGGATTGGCAGGCTTATGGATTTTGGGATGGAGGTAAAGGGTAGGAGTGTGTGGATTGTAAGGAGTAAGGAGAGAGATTGACTGTGGGGTGAGACCTTGGAGGGTCCCATTGAACTGTACATATTCCTGTATTTTTTTTGGTGACATCTGGTGTGGGATCTTCAGCAAGACGGCAGTAAGTGTTAGCATCTGATAACTGACGAAGGGCTTCAGCCACATAGTCACTGCGATTCATAACTACTGTGGTTGAGACCTTGTCCATAGGTAGAATGATAACATCTGGGTTAGTCGAAAGTTGTTTTCTGGCACGAGTTTCAGCTTGGCTGAGATTGCTGGTATTCGTCAAGGACTTCAGAAAACTAGGAGAAGCCAAACTGGGGGATAAGAATTCCTCAAAAATTTGTATGGGATGGTTCTGGGGAAGAGGTGGCAGGTCAAGTGTGGATAGAGGTTTGAATTTTTGGAGACTGGGTTCCATGTAGTCTTGAGTTCCAGGTTCACTGAGATGAGTGGCAAAGTGGTACCGCCAGTGGAATGTTCGGCAGAATGAAAGGGAGTCCCAGACTAGGTTGACATGGTCAAATGTAGGGGTAGGAGTAAAAGTAAGGCCTTTGGAGAGTACGGAGAGTTGGGGTTCAGATAGTGATGAAGAGGACAGGATCACGACTGATAGTTTAGGTTTGGAGGCAGGGGTGGTGTGCAGAGAGCGAGGTGTGGTTTGAAAGAAGGAGGTTGTGGTATGTTGAGCAGTTGGGCAATAGACGGTTTTGAGGAAATCAGGGGAGGCTGCAGTTTTGATTGGTGGATGAGTGGCTGGCAGGGAAGAGACTGTCCCGCTGCAAGATGAGACTTCAATAATTTGGACAACTTGTGCAGATTGCTCTGGGCATGTCTACTACTGGAATTCACTGATTGTTGTAGAATCAGATTTATAATTGGGATTATTTGCGGGGATGATAGCAGAATTTCTTTGTGAAGGGATATGAGGTTTCTGGAGTGTTGGTTAGCCAGATTGGTGTATTGTTCCAGGACAAGGTTGGTGAGGCCCAAAGTCTGTTTGTAGCGGAAGGCATGTAGGGCTGGGTGAATTAGTGGGGGACACCCAAATACTGGAAGTTTGATGGTGAGACCATTTGGAGAAATGTTAAAGAAGAGGCATGATTTTAGGAAAAGGATTTGAGACTTTAGTTTGGCTAATTGAAAGGCATGGTATCTGTAGGAGGAGAAGAATTTATCAATAGGCAATCAGTGAATTCTAGTAATAGACATGCCCAGAACCATCTGCACAAGTTGTCCACATTATTGAAGTCTCATCTTACAGGGGGACAGTCTCTTCCCTACCAGCCACTCATCCACCAATCAAAACTGCAGCCTCCCCTGATTTCCTCAAAACTGTCTATTGCCCAACCTCCTGGTCTTAATTTGAGATAATACCCAGTTAGTACTTTTCCTTCCCTCTACCCTATACTTGCCTCCATGCCTACTGTCTACAGTATATTGAACCACCACGTACCAGAGGTGATGTTAAGTACATAGATTCTTTTATTATTATTACCATTATATTTTTTTAATTTTATATTTTTTCCCCTTTTTTTCCAATTTTATTGTGTTTACTTATTTATTTTTACTTTCTCAAATTTATGTTATGAACATTTGAATATATTTTTCCACGTTTTATGTAACATTTTGTATTCTCAGGTACTAGCTCCAATTCACTGTCCCCCTCTCCCTGCTCTCTGTTTGAATTTACCCACACCAACTTCCTGACTAATGGTCATTCTGTGAAACAGTCTCCCTCACCACCCTCCCTCCTTCATTTTCTCCTGTTGACAAAGAGCCAAGTCTTGAAATATTCATTGTTTTTCCCGTGTTTTGTGTTTGTTTATGTGTTCACCCCATGATACCATCATCTAAGGTAAGTGGTGGTTCATTTGGCTATTCCCTATTTTTGTAAATCCATTTGCTAATATGTTCCTATTATTTTATATATATATATATGGATGTGGGGCGCGAACACACAGAAAAGACAAACACAAATAATAAAGTAATTTTCGGGATAAACCCTTCGTCAACGGGAGAATATTATGAGAGGTGGGCACAGCTGGAGACTGCCTCACAGAAAGACCGTTGGTCGGTTAAACGGTAGGGGTAAATTCAAACATCGGAAAAGTAGAGCTAAAACCTGAGCATAGATAAATATCTAAACTAATCTTTGGTCGGTGGGAGGAGCAAAATAAAATTAAAACTAAATTTGAAAAGCAAATAATAATAATTATATAAAATATTATACAAATTAAAAATATATATAGTAAAATAATAATTTTTATGAAGTAATCATCACCTTAGGTTAGTGGTGGTTCTATATAGGTAGTGGGAAAGAGAGGATTAAGAAAGGTTAAACATATGTAATAATAATAATAATAATAATAATAATAATAATAATAATGACGGGTATTATCACAAGTTGAGACCAGGTGGTTGCCTTGTGCCAAGTTTGTACTGGTAGGCAAGTTCCCACCTTCTGAGTTCAGAGAAACTGCTGATATTAGGGAGAACTCAGATAGCAAGATAGCAAGAGTTGAAATTATTCAAGTCATTGGTTATGGCATGCGCAGCAACTCGGTTGTTTGGGTTCTGTGTGAACACTGTTTGTCGGTAGCCATTCATTCTTATGGAGAGTGGATTTGCTGTCAAACCTATATATGAACCCATGAACCCAGGTAGTGTTGCAGGTTTGACCACAAATCCACCCTCCATAAGAATGAATGGCCACCAACAGAGGGTGTTCACACAGAACCCAAAGCACCCAGTTGCTGCCCTTGCCATAACCCATGACTTGAATAATTTCAACTCTTCCTTCACAGTCTGTGCTATCAGAGTTCTCCCTAATAGCAGCAGTTTCTCTAAACTCATAAGGTGGGAACTTGCCTACCAGTACAAACTTGGATAAGGCAACCACCTGGTCTCAACTTGAGATAATACCCGGTCATTATTATTATTATTATTACTACATATGTTTAACCTTTTTTAATCCTCTCTTTCCCACTACCTATATTGACATCACGTAAGGTGATGTTTACTTCATAAAAATTATTTTTTATTTTATATATTTTTTTAATTTGTATATTATTTTAAATAATAATAATTATTATTATTTTTCTTTTCAAATTTAGTTTTAATTATATTTTGCTCTTCCCACTGACCGGAGATTAGTTTGTATTTGTACCTATGCTCGGGTATTAATTCTACTTTTCCGATGTTTGAATTTACCCCCACGATTTTCCTGACCGACGGTCTTTCTGTGAGGCAGTCTCCAGCTACGCCCACCTCTCATAACGTTCTCCCGTTGACGAATGGTTTATCCCAAAAATTACTTTATTATTTGTGTTTGTGTCTTTTCTGTGTGTTTGCGCCCCACATCCATCATCTAAAGGTAAGTGGTGGCTCATTTCCCTATCCTAATTTGATTCCTTTCCGCTACTTGATTTCATTGTTACTATTTATATGGCTTCATGTCTCATCGATGTCGAGGTCATTAGAGGCAGGATGGGATTGGGGATAAGAAATGGGAAGGAATTCGGCTGTGGACCTTTTGAAGGAAGAATGCCTGCATTCGCCTGGAGTGATTTGGGGAAACCATGAAAAACCCCAAATCTGGATGCCTGGATGGGTATTTGAACCAACGTCCTCCCAAATGTGAGGTCGAGGTCAGAGCGTTAACCGCTCACCCACTACAATATATATATATAATTGCTGTTCGTTTGTCTTGCTAAAACTCGGGAATGGCTTTACCGATTTGGCTAATTTTGATCTTGAAATATTTGTGGAAGTTCAGGGAAGGTTTAAACGGTGAGAAAAAATGGAAAAATTGCGAGGAAAATACTGAAAATGACAATTTAATCTTCTTCTGTTATATAAAAATCAATGTCTGTTTGTCCTCTATGCGCTCCTAAACCGTTCGTCCAATTATGGTGAAACTTTGATGAGTTGTTGAGTGCGCATCTGGAGTGGTTTTTAAGAAATAAAATTTCCAAAACTCCACCTCCTCTTCCCCATAACACCCCATAACTTAAAAAAACCTACAGATTTTATCCGATTTGTATGGAAATTTGCACACATATACTTTAAAATAAACAGAAAAACACTGTTAACATTAAGATTCCAAAAACGCTTCCCCTTTCCCCCTTCCCACCCCTTAATTTTTACACAAACATACACTTTTTATCAGATTTCGATAGAACTTTGCACACATATACTGTTAATAAAATAGAAAAATACTGTAGACATTAATTTTACAAAAAAACCAATCCCTCTCATTCTTTCTACCCCAAAACCACCCCCTCTTCCCCCTTGCATCCCATAATTTAAAAAACCCACAGATTTTATGTGATTTTGATGGAAATTGGCACACATATACTTTAAGACAAACAGAAAAATACTGCCTACATATGGTTTCAAGAAACACAACACCGCTTCCCCATAACACCCCATAATTTAAACAACCCAACAAATTTTATCCAATCTTCATGGAAATTTGCACATGTGTACTGTAAAACAAACAGAAAAATACCATCTAGATTTGGTTTCTAAAAATGCAACCCATCTCCCCCTTCCCACCCCTTAATTTCTACATAAACCCTCACTTTTTATCTGATTTCGATGGATCTTTGTACACATATACTTTTAAAAAAATAGAAAAATAGTATAAGCATTAGTTTTACCAAAACTCAATACCTCTCCCCTTTGCCACCCCAAAACCACCCCCTCTTCCCTCCTACTCCCCATAAATGAAGAAAACCTACAGATTTTATCCAAATTTGATGGAAATTTGCACACATGTACTTTAAAACAAATTGAAAAATATTGCCTACGTATGGTTTCCAAAAACGCCAACCCTCATACCCCTTCACATCCCCCTAATTTAAACAAATACACAGATTTTATCCTATTTCGATGGAAATTTGCACATGTATACTTTAAAACAAACAGAAAAATACTGTCTACATATAGATTCCAAAAAGGCAACCCCTTTGTCCCGTTTAAATCCCATTATTTTTTGCCACTGTGTCATATATAAAGGTACAGTTTTTACCTGATTTTGAAGGAACTTTAACACACGTATACTTTAAAACAAGCAGAAAAATACTATGAAAATTTGGTTATCCTAATCCCACCCCTCTTCCCTTTTACCCCTTCCCTCTTAATTTCCAATGATATTTATCAAAATCCCCAAATTTTTATCCGATTATGATGAAACTCTTTAAGTTGTAGAGAGCACGTCTGGGATGATGGTTCCTGAAAAAAAAAAAAAAACCCTCCTCCCCTTAATTTAAACAAACCCATAGAATTAATCAGATTTCCACCAAAATTTGCAACATATAGTATCCAAAAATGCAACCCCTTTAAACCCCCTTAACTTTTGCCAATATACCTTATATAAAGCCAGTTTTTTCCCCGATTTTTAAGGAACTTTGCACTCGTATTCTTTAAAAAAAATTGAAAAATACTGTCTGCATTTGATTTGCCTAAATGAACTCTAGCAATAGCAAAGCATTGCCGGGTCAGCTAGTATATATGTTACCGTGAAAGCCGAAATCAGAGAATGTCGACATTCACCGGTGAATGTCCACAAACACCAAATACGTCGGTGAAAGATCAAATATTTCATTACATTCTTGTACATTCGGACCATCACCGGTGTATGTCAACAATCACAGATATGCTCTGGTGGAGGACGAAAAGACAGTAGCCGATAAAGAGGCAAGTGGCTGTTTCTTGCCAAATCCGCCAAATCCTTTGTTCTGGTGGAGTCTCCCGCCAAATCCTGGCGACTGGCTGTTTCCAGCCAAATTCTTTGTGCTGGTGGAGTCAGTCAGCTTTGTGAGTCTTATGCATATGCAAGGTTCGATGGTGAGAGCAAATTTTTCTTAATTTTTTTTCTTCTGATTTCCTGATTTATACAGAATGAATACTGCAGTGAATCGTGATATTTTTCTTGAAAAGTTAAATGTATTAATTGCGGGTAAACAAGAAGACAATTGCTTTTATTTTTCTCGAGAAAAGTACTCTAAAATACTTTCTGAAGTGGTTTCTGCTAAAACTAAGTGCAACACACCTTTGGATTACAGACAATTAAAACATTTTGACATTTTAAAAATTAATGATGAAGAGAAGTTAATTGCACCATTAAAACCAGGAGAAACGAATATACAGTATTATGTTACCAATGACGAATTGTTCAGTATACTATATGAAGCTCACACCAGGATAGGCCATGGAGGAAGAACACGTATGCTTAAAGAGTTGCAAAATAAATACAAAAATATTACATATGAAGTTGTAATGTTGTATTTAAATCTATGCAAACAGTCTCAAATGAAACACAGTGCACCTAAGAAAGGTATTGTTGTGAAACCAATGATCAGTTCTGAGTTAAACTCAAGCTGTCAAGTTGATCTGATAGATCTGCAGTCAAACTCAGATGGTGAATACAAGTTCATAATGGTGTATCAAGATCATTTAACTAAGTTTGTCCAGCTACAACCTTTGAAAACTAAGAGGACTGAAGAAGTAACGTATCACGTTCTTCCAATATTTTTAACATTTGGTGCTCCAGAAATATTGCAATCAGATAATGGTAGAGAATTCAGTAATCAAGTCATATCCGAAATATGCGCTATGTGGAAAGATGTTAAGATAGTTCATGGAAAGCCTCATCACAGTCAAACACAAGGCTCAGTTGAAAGGGCCAATCAGGATATACAGAATATGCTAACTACATGGATGAACGATAACAATACAAATAAATGGTCAGAAGGTTTACCCTTTGTTCAATTTGCCAAGAACACTACATACCACAAAGGAATACGCCAAAGTCCTTATGAAGCCATGTTTGGCATTAAAGCGAAAAGAGGCATAGCATCGTCTTTTTTGCCTAGCGAAGAAATCGCAAGTATCGAAACTGAGGAACAACTTGAAGAAATTGCCAATACTTTTGAAACCGAAGAACAGCTTGAAGAAACTGGTAATACTTCTGAAAAAATTTGAGCGGTGGTCAAACCGAAAACCAAATTCCAAAGAAAAATATTGAAGAGGACTTGCAATCTATCACGTCTTCACATCAAGTTCTGAATGAAAAACACAATTTCTATAAAAAGAGCGGCTGTGAAAGAGAATCTTCTACTGCAAGCAACAAAATGTTGCAAACCTCACAAAATCAATTTCCTCCTGCTCAAATTGGTGATACTGTACGAATACCAGTCCCTGATGTCGACCGTGGTCGTACAGACAACCGAAATGTGTTAGTGGTTGTTGTTGGAATAGAAGACTCCGACTTCTATAAACTTGCAAATGAAAATGGTACCCTCAAGCAGCTTTACACATGTAATCAGTTCAAAATTTGTAAAGAAAAGCTCCTTTCCATAGATAAGATTTCTTTTCAAGAAATTTTTCTGAGAGAAGCAGCTGCAGCTAATTCGAGAAGCGGTGGGCAAGGCTATACACGCTGCAAAGGAAGTGTTCCACAAATAAATGCAGTTGTAAAAGCAAGGGCCTCTTGTGCAATTCAAAGTGTCATAATAGTTTAAGTTGTTGCAATAAATAAGATTTGATTCACATAATTTAGTAAGTTTTTTATTACTATTATTTTATTTTCTCATTTAGAACGTACTATATAATTAAGTAAGTTTTTTACTTCTATTATTTTCCTTTCTCATTTTGAATGTACTGTATAATTAAGTAAGTTTTTAACTTCGATAATTTTCCTTTCTCATTTTGAAAGTACTGTGTTTTTTAAGTTCTTAGTTATTCCTCTCAGAAAGAAAGGCGAAAAATTTATCGCGACTGAATTACGGAGAAAAAAATATAAATCTCGGACATGTTCAACATTCACCATTAGTGCATGGTGAATGTCGACATTCACCGGTGAAAGTCAGAAATAAGGGTATTTAGCAAATATTTCGGACATACACCAAGCGACTATGTGAATGTTGACATTCACCAGTGAATGTCGACATTCTCCAGATTTCGGTGTTTCACCGTAACATATATATATAGTTACCAGGAAATAATAGGAGCTAATTAGCAACTGGATTTACAAAAAAGGGGAAAGCAAAATGAACCACCACTTACCTTAGATGATGGTATCATGATGTGAACACATAAATAAACACAAAACACAGGAAAAACAATGAATATTTCGAGACTTGGCTCAAAGAAACTGAAAATCCATTCAATCTGTAGTTGCATGTGACCTTGAACCTGCTTCTTTGTTCGTGTTGCTAATCTTTCATATAGCAGTGGTGCTTTTGAATTCATACAATGGAGTTTGACATACAAATCAAGCATTGTGCAAACACCAGGTTTCAACTAGAGATAATAAATATTACTTTCTTCAACATCTCAGTTCCCAATTAAGCATAGTAACTATCCCATTCTTCAAAATTTTTGTCCCTTCCACCTCTCTCCCCACCTTTCTGGTATGTATTTCCATCTCCCAGCAGAAAGCACTGCTTACTACACTTCTTTATATCAGTTGTTGACTTCTTTGTCCAGTAAAATACACTTCTATTTTCATTTGCTATTTACCTCTGTTAAAATAATCATTATAGGCTTAAATATTTATATGAGTTTTTCTTTTATGTATATTCAGTTCATTATTAAAAGTTTTTCTTCTATTTTTCCTTGAAACACCATTCCTTCACCAACTGCAACAATGTGTCATATGTATAAATTTGTTATACTTTAAAATGCTTTCCAGTGCACATCATATTCTTCCAAAGGAAGGCTTTACGTATTTGCATTTGTCCATGACTGTATGTCTCTGGCACCGAGCATGGTGGTGTAATGGATAGCGTTCTGGCCTCGTATTTGGGAGGACGGCAGTTCGAATCCCCGTCCGGGTATCCAGATTTGGGTTTTCCATGGTTTCCCAAATCACTCCAGGCAAATGCCGGGATGCTTCCTTAAAAAGGCCATGGCCGAATTCCTTCCCATTCCTTGCCCCCATCCTTTCCCGTCTCTAAAGACCTCGCTGTTGAGAGACGTAAAGCAGATAAAAAATTAAAAAAATAATAATGATGGTTCCTTTCCTTATGTTTATTTTTATACATTTCTCATTGTAATTTATTTATTCTGTTCTGTTGTTCACTGAGTAATTGCTGTTACATGTATCAATTTTATCACATTTTTGGTCATTATATCCAAAATTTATTGTTTCTTTTTACTTTGATGATATAGAAGGATCAAATGGTAGCAAAGGTGGAGGCAGCTGAAAATAAGCTTATGGAATGTCTTCAAGAAAATTTGGAACTTAAACATGAACTTAAAAATCTGGAATCAGATTATAGTTCTCAAAAAACTTCGGAACTTGAGAGAATGCATGAGCTGGAATGTACATTGGAAGAGTTAAGAAGAGAAAATCAAGTATGTATTTCATACAATAATTGTGCTGATGATGAGGGTCATATCATTGTGTAGGTGTTCATTTTCAATAATTACTGCATAAAGTATCTTCTGTTCTATTGTTTGTTGAAAAATACTTAACAGTAATGAATTTCAACTAATGTTGGTGGCTAAAATTCTTACACGATATGAACGTAAGTTATTTTTACTAGGAGTAAGTAGCCAAATGATTTGTTTCATTGGACTGTTTGAGTTTATAAATAATTGTCTGTTGTTGTTTTGGATCTTTATATTACATTTTTAATGGTGTTGTGTTTAATCTTGTATTGTTATCAGAATCTAGAAAGTTCATTGTAGAATTATTTGTTCAAAGTTATCAATTGTAATTACTGAAGAAGAAAGAGATAGTAATCCTGCTTGTATGATAGTTATATATGTAACACATTCACACATAAGAATATTTATAGGGAAACTGCATTTAATTTAATTTTGATGGAGTGCTTGCTCTGGTAGCAATTGCCCTAACACACATTTTTCACCTTCCCTTTTATCATCTGCTTTCTCCCTCTACTAATTTCAACTTTAAATTCTTTTAACACTTTTGGTAGAACATTCATCATTTATCTGTGTAATTTATCCCAATCCCCGCCCTATAACTTACAAAAGAAAATCCTCTCAAACCCATATACCTGAAATCAAGTGCCGATTTGTGGTCATGGTCATTTTTTCCCTTCCATGGACTCGTACATACGTACTGTAATCACCTGTTATAAATATCTAAAGTTCAACAAACATTTAAATATCTTGGAAAGAAAAACATTTAAATAACTATTAATTTCAATGATCACACTATGTACTATTAAATCAATTCTATTGATTATATATATTAAATAAACTGAAATCTATTGGATTGGATGAAAAAGTTACTTGCTGGGTAGAGGAATTCTTAAAAGCCAGAAAGCAAAGTGATAGAGTAGGAAATAAATTACCAAAAGAGGTGGAAATAAATATGGGACTGCCACAGGATAGTTAATTGGGTCCATTGAAGTTAATTATTTTAATGAATGATTGTGTTGATGGGTTACCATCAGAATCTAGGTGTTTTGCAGATGATATAATGGTATACAGTAGGATCAAAACGGGTGAAGATGGTGATCAGCTGCAAGGTGACCTGGGTAGAATATCTAAATGGGTAGATCAGCTTGGAATGCAGATAAATGCCAAGAAGAGTCAGCTTATTAAGCACACAGATAAAAAAACTAAAGGTTAATTATGATTATAAGCGTGAGGAGGGGGGGCGTCAGAATTGCTTGAATTGCAAATATTTTGGCATAACGTTTGATAACAAACTCAATTGGGCAGAGCACATTGGGCAGGTGGTAGGAAAAGGTTACAAAATCCTTCATTTACTTGAGAGGGTGATGAGAGGATGTACCAGAGATGTAAGGGAGTTGCATTACTTTAGTCAGACAAGTTGACTATGGTGGTGTAGTTTGGGACCCACATTTTCGTTATCAAATACCTGTAGATGGAAGTTGTGTAAAGAAGAGCAGCTAGATTTGTTTGTGGAAAATATCGCAGGATGCTTTCAGTAACTGATATGTTAAAGGAGCTGGATTGGGACTCATTGGAGGATAGGAGGAGGGTGAAGAGAGTGCTGGGAATGTCCAGTGCAAATGTTGGAGGGATATTGGTCAAAGAATTAGGAATAGAGCACAGAAGGGGAAAGGCAATCATGACCACAAGCTTGCGCTTGATTTATTTCATAAGGGAGTTGAAAAATTTTCTTTTGTTGGTAAGGGTGTCGGGGACTGGAACAAATTACCAAGTGAAGTGATTTACCAAAAACGCTTAAGGAATTTAAAATTAAAATGGGGAAGGAATTTAAAATTCTGATTATAAAAGAAAATATATATATATATATAATAACAATGAGTAGGAAAAAGCTTTAAGGCAATAAAATTAAGGAAGATATATATATATATATAAAAAAGTGGTAATTGGATGACTAGGGCAATTGCCATTGGAGTGTTAGCACCATCATAGTTAAAATTAATATTAGTCTTTCATTGGGTAAACTGCACTAGGTATACTGTACTACTTTGTGGTAAACCAAATCTTTGACATTTTCATTGGATCATTGGACCAACTGTGGTGTAGGACAGTTCTTTGCAGCAACAAAGGTAAATGACTTTATAAATTAAACCAAATTGTGTTCAAAATGTTTCTAAATATGCCCTCTATTTAGTGACTAATTGTCTCGTGTGTATTAAATTTGAAGTAAATGTAAATTGGAGAGAGGGGTTAGTGGTACAACTCTACTTTAAATTAACACCACTGCTGCAGCCTGTTAAATTGTGAATTATGTAAGCTAATAGGTTGTTAATTTGTTGAACTACACACTGAAAGTGTTCAGCAGCAATCTCTAACAAAATAATAACTGCTTTTCTCTACCATATAATGATACGATGCACATAAAATCTTAGTTATTACTAGATTTTAACATGTAAGGTACCCTTTAGTTCACCAAAAGCTTTCCCACTAGCCATCCCCAGTAGTAAAATAGTCTATAGATCAATTGTGAAGTCGCTTATGCTGGACTTAGAAATTTCGAGAAGAGTAATCATCAACTTGAAGGAATTTCCCTGTATTCATTCCCACAGTGATAATTCATCATAAAAATTATTTTATAGTGTATTTATTGTATCGGGAAAAATTTATTTTAAGAGATAATTTAGTTTGTTCACGTTTTGAAACACGCGTTGAGAAAAGTAAAAAGCTAAGATTTGTAATATCTTTGAACTGAGTAAAGAAACAGCTGATCTTTTACCACCACCTATAGTCAGAATTGTTCCAGATATTTTGGTAGTAAAATTAAATAATTTGGCAAAGTTTAATTAGTGGTTTCAATTAAGAAAAAAAATGCACTTTTTAACTAAAAGTAATAAAAATTTGAAATTTATATCAGTAGATAGCCCAAAATGAGACGATTACGAACATATCATGGTTTTGGTAAAAAGTTAAAGCATTTATCAGAATGATTATGTTTTTGAAGATAGATTGCCGCGGATTGTTGTTGAAGTGCGTAAAAATTCCGCCAAGTTGGTCACGTTATGACTTCAATTTTAAGATTATAGAAACCCTTTTGAATTTTAAATTAAATTAAAACAGATAGAACATGATAATAGAAAGTCCCTGTAAAAATTTAAAGTTAAACTATTTAGTACTTTTGGAGATATTAACTAAAGAAAAAGTTGCTGAAGTCATAGGCTCTGAGTTGTCTGTAAAAGAACTTGCAGCGAGCTCAGATTGTCTCACTCCACGCTAGATTTTCAAAGAACTAACTTCGTAAAATGTAGTCCCATTCCTTCGCCCGAAAGTAATCACGTAACTTCACGCTAGTTAGCGGAACAAATTGTTCCATGCGGTAGCGGTTTCGGCAAATTCCAACATGCTGTAGTACTTACTAATGTTAGGGGGAGTTAGTGAGTTTTTGTCTTCTCGTAGTAATGTGCTTAACCTATGATCTTCAAAGAAACTGTTGTTCAATGCTATCGACGTATCTGGTACTGACAATGTACAAGTGTTACTCTCAAACTGTGTCAAGTGACTTTATTTCAATTACCCTTCGCATTTGGGGTTTAATATGAGTGCGTTGCAGCTGATTTCATTAAATATTTTATGTACCACAAGGTTACACATGGTCATGAACTTAGCTGTTCACAGTTCAGGCGAAAGTGTTGTAATCCCCCGTGCAGCCTTGCTGCCTGACAAACAGTAGACCTGGAATAATTTATTCTGAGGTACTGAAGGAACTTATTACTGTAATTTAGGTTATATGCTATTCGCCCTTTCATTTTTCAATTAAGGTAATAATAATAACCACCTGGATGGGTCAGTGCATTAAGGTGCTGCATACTGGATTAGGAACTTACAACTGGACCAAGTTTGTGTCCTGGTCCAAGAGTACTGACTGATTTTTAGGCGGTTTCCATCCATCATCTAGGCAAATGATGGAACAATTCCCAAATTCCCCATCACCGGCACATAAAATACATGTTTCAAAAAAAGCAACAAAAAAAAAAGCTCCTTAACATATTGAACACAAACAGTTAAAACAGTTACATGTTTCACAGACAGATGAACACACAGACTCCCTTGCTATAGGTTAAGTACTCCGTATCTACCAAACCTGGTACACGAGTATGATCCTGCCCCTTCATCATCTCTCTCTCCCCGCCCCCCTCCCCCCCTCTTTTTTACTTCTCATCATTTACACTAGCCACGTGAGTACAAGTGTGGTCTAGTAGCTTGTGGTTCTCAGATGGCCTGATTGAGAGAAAATAATAACGAAATAGTACCTAGTTTGTTTTGTTGTTTTTTGTACTAAGTAGGTTGAGTTACTTATATATATATATATATATGTTTCTTACATCAGATAAAACAACTGAACTCTTTAACCTAAATTGCTTACGGGATTAACGCTTCGTTAAGATACTCTTCCTTCTTCCCGATGTTTCGACCAGGGCTTAGGTCTTCTTCAGCGACTGTCTACTGAATCTGTTACAGACTGGGCTCTGCTGGAGACTGGCATGGCTGGTTGTTTATGTATTTGTACTGTCGATTGTCTGACAATACCGATTATCCAGTGATGCTGCTTACGATTTAATATCTGTGGGTCCAGAGTTAATTATTTATATAACACACATTTCCAAGACTAGGCTAAGACCATAATAACCACCATCCTTGTTGAAGTTGTTTGGCTGTTTGAATATTTCAATAGCTTCTCTTACATTTCTTTGTAGATGACCGTCGGTTCTAACTAGCAGTCTTGTATTTTCCCACAGTATTTCATGTTCTTCTTCCATGTGGTGTTCGGTAATAGCTGATTTTGTGGGATACCTCAGACAGGTGTGACTCTTATGTTCACGTATCCTAATTGCTACGGCTCGTTTCGTTTCGTCTATATATACCTTTCTGCAGTTACAGGGTACTGTACAGCCCTGGTACAATCAGGACATCACAGAAACACAAGCCACTGGGCCACTCTTTTACACACATGGTTAATGTAAATGATGAGAAGGAAAAAAGGGGGGGGGGGTGGAGAGGATGGACGGGCAGCACAGTACTCGTGTTAGATATGGCATACATAACCTACAGAACCCTGTAATTGCGGAAAGGTATATATAGGTGAAACTGAATGAGTCAGAGCCATGAGGATATGTGAACATGAGAGTCACACCCATCTGAGGCATCCACGAAATCAGCTATTGCCGAACACCAGATGGAATAAGAACATGAAATATTGTGGGAAAATACAAGAGTGCTATCTAGAACCAAAGGTCATCTACAAAGAAAAGTATGAGAGGCTACTGAAATATTCAAACAGCCAAACAACCTCAAAAAGGAAGGTGGTTATGGCCTTAGCCGGGCTTGGAAATGTGTGTTAGATAAATAATTAACTCTGGACCCACTGATATTAAATCATAAACAGCATCTCTGGATAATTGATATTGTCAGACAATCAACAGAACAAATATGTAAACAGCCACACCAGTCTCCAGCAGATTCCTGCCTGTAGCAGATTCGATAGACGGCCCCTGAGGAAGACCTAAGCTCTGGTCGAAACGCCTGGAAGAAGAAGTAGGAGGAGTATTTCAATGCAGTGTTAATCCAGTAAGCAATTTATGTTAATATGATGGCTGCGAAAACAGCAAAATCTTTTATAACTGAACTCTTTAGAGAATAATCTAATAGACTTCTTCAACTCTCTAGACAATCACTCCATCAACTTTATCTTTCTTGATGTTGACGTTTCCTTACATAGGGGACACCTGCATACCTCTGTTCATATCAGACCTACAAATCCACAGCAGTTTCTTCACTACACCAAATGTTCCTTTCCTTACAGTCCGGCCATCCATGGCAGACGCGTCTGCTCCGATTCTCTTTCCCGATACACACAAAACCTGTCTGGAGATCTCATCTCCTGCAGCTACCCCTGACTTAGTATACAAATAAATCTCTCATGCTTTAGCCCTTCCCATGCACAGCCACTCCAAGGCCAGTCCCGCTTTCATCATCCATTTTTCCCTTGGTCTTGAGTGAATTAACCTAATCCTTCGTCATTGGCATGACTTCCTATATTCCTTCCCTGATATGTGCACCATTCTCCATAAAATCCTACCCAATGCCCCATACATATGTTTCAGCAGACCACCAAATCTATAAAATACCTTGGTTCACAAGTACTCACCCCTGTAATTCCCCCAAACTACCACAGGAATCATTCCCGTGCAACAGACCCCCCTGTAAAACATGCAACATTCATCATGCATTCAGCTACTACCACGTACTCCAATGCTACCACAGCTGAAACATTTCTCATCATTGGTCATGCGTTGTGGCCGATTTTTAATAATATTTTAGGTACCACAAGGTTATACATGGTCATGAACTTAACTGTTCACAGTTCAGGTGAAAGTATTGTTAATCCCCCGAGCAGCCTTGCTGCCTGACAAACACTTCAACTTATATATAGGCATCACTACTAACCCACTTGCCATTGGAATGAATGGCCACAATGTATACCAGCAATGAAGCCCATCCAGTGGCTAAAGATGCCAGTTCCCACAGTCTGAATAATTTCAACAATCGTTTCTCTGTTGGGGGGGGGGGGGATTAGAGTTTTCCCTGACAACACAACCTCTTCTGAACTACATAGATGGGCACTAGCCTACCAGAATATCCTGGACACCAGACATCCTCCAGGCCTCAATCTCCAATAAATCCCTCACCAGACCGAGCACTTATCACTACTATTTATATGGCTTATATTTCATTTTTCAAAATGTTATTTATATTCATATAGTCACTCAGTTATTATGTTTATCTCCCACTTTAAATGATAATATACCTTCAGCATTATCAATTTAGTATTTGCACTTCTCCCCCTCTCCTATACTACCATCTATGCTGACCATGTCATTCAACCTCCATTCCCCAGACGACCATTGTCGTGTGCATGTCTGGCTCTGCCTGGAGTCTCACCAGGGCCCGCTCTAGGGGGGGGGGCAAACCGGGCATTTGCCCGGGGTGCTAAAATTTAGGGGCACCATTTCGGCTGTAAGTGTGAGAAAAATATTAATAATATTAATGTGTTATATACCCAATTAATAAAAAAATTCCATATACCTAATTTTTCGTTTGTTAAAAACTTACAGTTCTTAGCTATTTGGGTACGCACCTAGAGACTTTGAAGAGACGGGGCGCGAACCTCAAAGGGGCGCGTCGTTGTCCTGCCGCCTCTGTGTGAATTGCGCCATAGGAGCAACTTCAAAATGCGCCGCGTCCGCGCCGTGTCTCAGCCCGAAGTCCGCGCCACGTCTCTTCTGTGCGAATTGGGCCTTAGCGCGCGAGTAGAACGCTGTTTCGACTTTTGTTGTCTCAACTTGCTTATTATTGCTAATTATAAAAGTGGTTTCATTACACAACAGAATTAGTCTAACTATTACGTTATTAGTGATAAGTGGAAGTTCATAAGATTTACTTCAGGATTTTATAATTTCTAAAGGTAAGTACATCTATGATTAAACTGTTATTTAGTTGGATATACGACATAAGCGCACAACGACAAAAGCACACAATAGAAGCACGGTAGGTGGAGGCTGTTACACCTGACATCGGCTACCTGCACTGATTCCGACGTTATACTGCCCACAAGTTAGGACTAGACGCGGTGAAAAGGAGTGTTTTTCGCAATTGCAGTTAGGCTCTAATACATGGAATCGATAGTGCTTGGCGGGAGATGCGGAGTATTTATTTTATTGAATTGATGAACCAAATCAATATGGATCTTAGTTATTGGAAATCGAAGTGGAATAATTTGTATAATAATTTCTTCTCGTAATCCGAGCCTCACAGATTTGTTGTACAAATTAGATACAGGCATTGTAAGTGTTATGGTTGGGTTAAATTACATATGCTAGCTTTGATTGCTTGTGAAAATACTGTAGTTTAGTGGGTGTGGGACAGTACTTACAATCATTAATAAATAAATAATATTACCAGCTGCTGATTACCGATTAGTTACTTCACATATCATTAGTATTTTCAATTTCGAATGTTAACTGCTAATATATAATAACCCATGATGCTTATTATATATTCGAATGTGGTTTACAGATACTCTAATTGCTGTATTTGTAAATCGTCTCAACAAAAAGAAATTCATTAACTATTTTAGTGAATGTGAATAACTTTTTCAGTTGGTTTAATAAGTTCATTGCGCGACAATCACTCCACAACATCAATTTTTTTTATTTTATTTTTTTGTGAACTTGGAACGTATTCCGTTTAAGTCTATAGAAATTGCCATTCTGTATACACGGTTTCTGTATTTATAGCAAATTTACGGATAGTATCCTCCGCGAATAAGCTTTGACTGTGTAGTAACACTAGACTTTCTTTATGTTCACAGGGTATGGAAAATATTTTGTGTTGTGCATAAATATTTTTTATATCGACTGAGAATAATTTATCTTAGTTATGGTTTTAGCTTGTTTAGAACAAGGATAAATATTTACTTTTTATATTATTTTATAGTGTACATTGCTTGAGTCACGTGCGTGCCTCTTCCAAAATGTCTGACGGTCAAAGAAAACTATCTGGTAACCAGTACAAAAAAAAGAAGGTTGGGTAAGAAAGCGGAAAGGCAGAATCAATCTGGTGCGTTAAAAAAGTATATTGTATTCAGGGTTTACCAAAACAAATCTTAGAATCCAATATCAGGTCGGGATACAAAAGAAGTACAGAATCGTCAGAGAATAATAGCAAACAAATGAACGAAGTTTCTAAACCAACTGGAACTGACACCAACGTGAGACGCACAGAAGGCGTTCTAAAACTTTGTGGCCAAGAATTTTGCGAGACGGCGTAAGAATCTTTTTAGTAAGGCAAGGTCCACCTAAACTATTGCATAATTACAAATTTCCTTCCAATGACACAGGTCGACATTTTAGCGCAAACTATTATGCACGAATTTTAAGCAATGGAGAGCAAATATCACGAGATTAGCTACTATCTTTCACAAAACTGAGTTTACTGCTTCTGCTGCAAAATTTTCAGCTGTTTAGTAAGTTCTCTCTCAATGGAGGGTTTTAAAAATTGGAAGCACCTCGACGAAACTTTAAAAGAGCATGAAATTTCGAAAAATCATATTCAGGCACAAAAATCATGGCTAGAAATGAACGAAAGATTAAATTGTTGTAAAACTGGAGATGCTGCCACTCAAAGAGTTATTAATGCCGAAATAAATCATTGGAACGAGGTGCTTCTAAGAATCGTTGCAATTACTAAAATGCTTGGTAAAAGTTGACTGGTTTTTCAAGGTACAAGCGACAAGTTGTTTGAGCATAATAACGGTAATTTCTTAAAAAATAGTTGAGTCACTGTCTGAATACGATCCCATTATGGAAGAGCACGTCCGTTGAGTGCTCTAAAAAGTAGAGACTAAAGCTCAATATCTTGGGAAAAATATACAAACCGGGATAGATCTGCTGCATCAAAGTGTAAAGTCTCGTGTTATTAATTAAATAAAAAAAAAACAAATATTTTTCCATAATTTTAAACTGTACTCCTGACTTTAGTAAGATACAGTAAATTACTCTTGTAATCAGATATGTTACAAACCAATAAATTTAATCCTGATGTTGAAATTAAAATTAATTAAAGTTTTTAAGGCTTCTTACCAGTCGAAAGATCCACAGGAAAACAAATGTCTGACATTATAGTTGGAGAACTTAATGACTTGTGTTTAAATTGGCAGGATATCAGAGGACAGGGACTGACAACGGGTCCAATATGAGGTGCAATAAAGCAGGAGTGCAATTTAGAATTAAACAATATAATTCGCGAGCATTCAATGTTCCGTGTAGTAGCCATTCTCTCAATCTTGTTATAAATGGCAAAAGCATCCTTGGAAGCCGCTAATTTCTTCAACATGGTCCAAAAATATATTTATTCATTTTGGCATCTACTTTACGATGTGAAATACTTTTAAAGCATGTTCAGGGTTCAACTTTGAAAACATGGAGTGACACTAGATGGGAGAGTAGGATAGAGAGGATAGAGGCATTAAATCCTTTAAAATTTCATTTGGGAGATGTGTACGACGCCTTGCTAAGCATTTACGATAACAGAGAAATTGATAATTTAATGATTTAGTCATTTTGGCAATTGAGTATGAAATTGCTGATGAAGTAAATTTTAAGATGTAATAAATTCGAAACCTGAAAGTAAAAAAAAGTTTTTTTGTGATTTTAACGTATTTGATGTAATCTCGTTTTATTTTAAAAATAATGGCATTTAGATTGTTTGTGTGATAATATCCATCTGTAATAGCATTCAAAAAATAAAAAATGTGGTTAATTTGTGGCTATGTACAGATATTTTTTAATTAATTTCTCTATTTTGTGCCGCTAGATCAAAATTCAATAAGTTTATTTATGAATATATGATTGTATTAAAATTTAAATTAAATATTTTATTCAATTAAATTTTTTAAAAATATATACTTCTACATAATCTTAAGGGGCGGCAATTTGTCTATTTGTCCGGGGCGGCAAAACTGCTAGAGCGGGCCCTGGTCTCACTTTTAGCAAGAATACAGCTCACTGCCGGAACATTACACATTTCTTGTGTTTGTTCTTTTTTTGTTCAACATTCCCAGCTGCCTTCGTCTGTGATATATATATATTTTAAAATTTCATATATATATATATATATATATATATATATATATATATATGAAATTTTAATACTAAAAAAAATGTGTTGTTCATGTGTGTTTTTTGTTTTGTTTTCATCAGCAATTGAAATCCAGTAAATCAGAAATGGAACTAATACCGAATGTATTCCATGAAGAATGTTCTACTAACAAGCATTGTTTGGTGAGTTTTATTTGAACAAAAACTTAACTTATCAGTGTAGTTCTGCTTTTAAATGAATACATTTAATTCATGTGCGCTTAGCATCAACAGGGAAGTTTACAAATTACCAGCGATGCATAGTAATTTTTACTTCAAACAACAAGTAAATTGATTTAAAATCAACTGAGCAGGTAAGTGGATGAATATTAACATTCCAATCAAATTACAAAATAAAATAAGATAGCCATTTTTTTGCTGGGAGGTAGTTTTACATATTGAGCATAGAAAGGGGATTGAATCAATTTAAACTTCATTGTTAAAGGTAAGCTCAAAAATTTTGCTGAGTGAAACAAAGATAACATTTCTGGAATGTTATCTGTTGTCTTCTCCGTAAACTGTGTGTTCAACATGCATGATATTGTTTTAAACAAATCGGTGATTAACTCATATGTTGAAGAAACAGATAAAAGGGCTTCAAATGAAATGGGAAGCTTTCTTCATGGTCACATCAAAACCATACCAGCGGAACTACATGTGGTGAAAAAGATAGAAATCACACATTAACAAGATTGCTTTTAGCTCTGTCAATGAAAGATTAATAAGAATATAAGGCAGTAAGACATTTAGTGTATAGCATTTATGTTAAGGTCTGTGCAAGACCATCCCATAACATTGATGATGTTGGTAGCTTGACATTTAAGTTACGAAACGTGTACCAAGTGGTGCTCCAGAACAGTAACCAATAACATCAAAAAATTAGTTGGTTCATAGACTTCTGCGGTTGTTGTTGATGTTATCTTGGTTGTCTGGGTGTAACCGCATCAATTTATTGAAACCTAACATTTCAGCCATTATTCTGTGGCTTTCTTCAGAGGACTGGCGTGGCTGGAATCGCTGCTGCCCATATCTAACTCCCAAAGAGCGCACTACCTGTTTAGACTGACGTCATGGAAGCTCCCACTGCCAGGATGGTTGGTCCGATGAGGGCTTGAGTCCTGCCTTTTCCTAAGCAAGCGTGGCCATATTTGGTCAAGTTTTAGCCCACTGTCTGGTCTTTTTTGATTTCCAACGCTTCTCTGACTCGCCTGGGTAACCATCTGCTTTTCTGTACCAGTACATTCGTATCACTGAGTAAAATAGCGTGCCCACTTGCAGCTGATGTGGTACAGCTGATTTGCTGTTGTCGTTATTTTTAAAATGTCTTATGTGTTTTTTCAACCATTCCTTGACCGTATGCCCAGCTTCACCAATATATACGTGGCCACAACTACAGGGTATTTGGTGTACCCCCTTTGTCTGCAATTTCTCTCACCTGTCTTTAACTTTTACAAGCACATCAATAATCTTCCTAGGTGCTTCGTATACCAGATGGATATTTTTCTTTTTTAAAAGATGACCAACTTTATCCATCACCCCCTGGACATAGGGTAACACTGCCATGGATCTGTTTCTGGCTTCTTCTGTTGGTGCTGGAGTACTTGGTAGTGCTTGAGGTTCATGCCTTGTGGTGGCCTTATTGATAACATCAAGGCTGTAGCCATTGAACAGAAATGTCTCCTTCGAAATTTCTCTTTCCGCGACTACACACACACTTTGTCACTAAATATGGAAGCATGGATGGTTAAAGTTTTAAAATTCTGCATTTCACTGCTGCATGGTGGTTAGAAGCTGCATGCATATTACAATTTGTATGCGTGGGCTTATGATAAACTCCAGAGCCCAGGGAACCACCTTCCTTCCACTTCATGATCACATCATGTCCACCTCACCATACACGATGAACTTAATTTTATCATAACTGCTATTTAAATGTTAGAAAAATGCCTGGAGGGATTCTTGTCCACGAGACCAGATAGCAAATGTAATGTCCATGTATCGCAGTGATAAAGAATATTTCAGATTGTAATTGTTGATGTCTTCAGCCTCAAACGCCTCCATGAACACATCGGCCACAATTGGAGACAGTGGGCAACCCATTGGTGCTCCCTCATTCTGCTGGTATTGAAATTAGGTTGCCCTAAGGCAAAATTATGTTAGCAATGCCCATTCTTGCGACAGGCTGAGATTTTCTTGTAGTTCCCTTACGATGTTAATGGCTTCTTTGATTGGCATGTTTGTGAACAGTGACTTGACATCAAAGCTATAAGTAAGTCATTTTGTTCCAGACGTCTGTCCTTGATCATGTTTATAAAATTAGAAGAATTCTGACTTGTAAAAGCAGAGTTCATAGGTTTTTTTTTTTTAGCTTATCCGCCAGATATCTTGCCAGCGGATGTGTTGGAGATTGAAGCACGCTGACAATTGGTCGTAACAGCACCAAAATTTTGTGTATCTTGGACAAGCAGTACAGTTGTAGCCTCAGGTGATTGGATGTAGTTAATTTTCTTCTGAACTCTGGTTCAACTGAGGTCCCGTTGTATCTCATATGATGAAGTTCTGTTGGGTACAGGTAAGGACTTTTTACAGGCCAGCCCATTTAATGAATGTTTTGTCCACAAACCTTTGGTTAACCAATGTTGCTTTGTGACTGTGCATTCTCATGTTGGTACAGCAAGTCATCGTCTCTGAACTGACCCTCTACCATATGTAACAGTTTAAAATTTGTTGATATCCTTCTCCATTTAGGCTTAAGTGCAATATGGAGACAACACCCTAATCACGAGAAACACCCCCACACCATAACACTATTTCCTCTGTACCTCACTGTTGGCACTACATACAAGGGTAGGTAAGATTTTGCCAAACCAGAGTTTTTACATCAGTTTGCCCCTGTAGCATCGCTTTTTGCACAACCTCAAGCATTGCTTAGTATTAACTACTGAAATGTTTGTCTTAAGAGAAGCAGTTCGTTCTTT
Source organism: Vandiemenella viatica (assembly GCA_031002005.1). Taxonomy (NCBI): domain Eukaryota; kingdom Metazoa; phylum Arthropoda; class Insecta; order Orthoptera; family Morabidae; genus Vandiemenella; species Vandiemenella viatica. Next base: position 39,090 of record JARYHS010004439.1, read on the forward strand.
GTACCCAATTCTTTTTAATTCCCAATGCACAATCATTGTTCTGGTTGCACTGCTGGTAGCACTTTGGAACTCATGAGTGATTCCTTCCTCTTGTTTTCTTGTTTTTCTTTTTGCAACCACACTCTACCATGCCCGATGGTCCCTGTCCATCATTAAATGAATCTTTATGGTCTTGGTTTAGTTGTTGTTCTTATTCACAAAAAAACCTTGTTTAACAATATATTAAGCTCTGAATTATTTGTCCTTAAAATTTTCCTTTGTGGAGATGTCGTATTAATTGTGAGCTCATATCAGTTTTGACACATAAGTCATAAACATAAAGATATTCTCTATACTGGGTAGTATAACTATGTATGAATAATAATAATATGACACAGCAGCTATAGAAGGGTTGAAATGTCCCTTATGGATTTGTTACTCAGTTCACATTCAATGTCACTGAGCTGTCCTGACTGACCTATTCTGTTGTTACTGCTTTTCTACTGACAACACAATACTCCCCACCTCCTTTATACTGATGGGTCTGCTCCTCATGACATCTAGCATTCGATTCTGCATTATATAGGAGTGTACAGATATGTTTGATTGGTTATTTTATTTTGGTTTTAAGAAGCGTTAAACAAGTATCAAATGTATAAACTACTCTCGGGTGACTAGCCGAGTCAAGAGTGCGTTGCTACACGATATTTCGGGCGACTAGATTCATTGCCCGCCATCTTCTGGTGAAGTCACTTCACCAGAAGATGGCGGAAATGAATCTAGTCGCCGAAATATCGGTAGCAACGCACTCTTGACTCGGCTAGTCACCCGAGAGCAGTTTATACATTCTCAACGCCGAGAAAGACTTCGTTCTTATTAAGTATCAAATTGAATTGGGTGTGGCAGTTATTACTTGCATAACCTTT
>JARYHS010004441.1:0-12354 GCA_031002005.1 Vandiemenella viatica
GATACATTGAAATTTGAGTGCTAGGGGCTTGCAATAATGTATGATAATATTATACAGTAAGTCACAATCCAAGAGTTGCCAAAAGGCCGAGAAGCGATAAGTTTTGCAGGTGTTGCTACTCTTTTTGAGTACTTCAGGATGGTGCTGTTTGTACGGAAGTGATAGGAGACAATAAGTAGTCTCTATGCTTCATATAAATAACTGACTTTCGGTGATTGAGTACCGCCTGGCGCCAGCCGCGCAAAGGTGGAAAATAACCGACCCCGCCTCCCGAAAGTGGCTGGTGGCCCCGTATCTCGATCGAGAGGGCTTAAGGTAGGGCCCACAAGGTGCAGAACACTGGAAGAAAGCGCTCGCATAATTTCGAGTAACTTTATTCGTAACTGCAAGACGGCATGGCAAAGCACGGCGTCCGACTCACAACACGCGACGACATTTCGCGAAAAGACAAGGTCTCTAATAACTAAGTATCAGAGTACAGGAACCACAGCTTGGAATCCTGTAAAGAAGCAAAACTACGTGGGTCCATACTTGGAGTAGCAAAAACGGTAAAATGACTGCGGGATGGTTAAACACGTTTTCACCCAGGTACGGATTTTTTAATATATATATAAAAAACTAATTTCCCCCACCTCTCACTCACTCCCCCCGAGCTATGTGAAGTGAGGGGGGGGGGTGCTGCTGCTGCTGCTGCTGCTGCTGCTGCTGCTGCTGCTGCTGCTGCTGCTGCTGCTGCTGCTGCTGCTGCTGCTGCTGCTGCTGCTGCTGCTGCTGCTGCTGCTGCTGCTGCTGCTGCTGCTGCTGCTGCTGCTGCTGCTGCTGCTGCTGCTGCTGCTGCTGCTGCTGCTGCTGCTGCTGCTGCTGCTGCTGCTGCTGCTGCTGCTGCTGCTGCTGCTGCTGCTGCTGCTGCTGCTGCTGCTGCTGCTGCTGCTGCTGCTGCTGCTGCTGCTGCTGCTGCTGCTGCTGCTGCTGCTGCTGCTGCTGCTGCTGCTGCTGCTGCTGCTGCTGCTGCTGCTGCTGCTGCTGCTGCTGCTGCTGCTGCTGCTGCTGCTGCTGCTGCTGCTGCTGCTGCTGCTGCTGCTGCTGCTGCTGCTGCTGCTGCTGCTGCTGCTGCTGCTGCTGCTGCTGCTGCTGCTGCTGCTGCTGCTGCTGCTGCTGCTGCTGCTGCTGCTGCTGCTGCTGCTGCTGCTGCTGCTGCTGCTGCTGCTGCTGCTGCTGCTGCTGCTGCTGCTGCTGCTGCTGCTGCTGCTGCTGCTGCTGCTGCTGCTGCTGCTGCTGCTGCTGCTGCTGCTGCTGCTGCTGCTGCTGCTGCTGCTGCTGCTGCTGCTGCTGCTGCTGCTGCTGCTGCTGCTGCTGCTGCTGCTGCTGCTGCTGCTGCTGCTGCTGCTGCTGCTGCTGCTGCTGCTGCTGCTGCTGCTGCTGCTGCTGCTGCTGCTGCTGCTGCTGCTGCTGCTGCTGCTGCTGCTGCTGCTGCTGCTGCTGCTGCTGCTGCTGCTGCTGCTGCTGCTGCTGCTGCTGCTGCTGCTGCTGCTGCTGCTGCTGCTGCTGCTGCTGCTGCTGCTGCTGCTGCTGCTGCTGCTGCTGCTGCTGCTGCTGCTGCTGCTGCTGCTGCTGCTGCTGCTGCTGCTGCTGCTGCTGCTGCTGCTGCTGCTGCTGCTGCTGCTGCTGCTGCTGCTGCTGCTGCTGCTGCTGCTGCTGCTGCTGCTGCTGCTGCTGCTGCTGCTGCTGCTGCTGCTGCTGCTGCTGCTGCTGCTGCTGCTGCTGCTTGACGATGACGATGACGATGACGATGATGATGATGATTATTAACCCAGATATTCCTTTATTGACGACGCCTTCACGGCAGGCTGGGTCCTCCAAAGCTGCAAAAATTAAGCTGATAAGAACAGATTTATTGGTAATGCTTACTTGACTAGATACAATCAAAATTTTGAGTGCTGCAATAATATATGATAATCTTATACAGTAAGTCACAATCCAAGTATTGCCATTACACTTTGATCTTAGCCAATACGCCGAGAAGCGATACGTTTTACAGGTGTTGCTACTCTTTTTGAGTACGTCAGGATCTAGGGTAGAGCACAAAGGTGTCCCCAGACCCTAGCGAAAATTTTCGAAACTGCTGGATTATCTTCCTTCGATGGCCGAGCCCCGCATTTTTGCAGATGGTGCTGTTTGTACGAAAGTGATAGGAGACAGTATGTAGTCTCTAAGCCTCATATAAATAACTGACTTTCGGTGATTGAGTACCGCCTGGCGCCCGCCGCGCAAAGGTGGAAAATAACCGACCCCGCCTCCCGAAAAAGGCTGGTGGCCCCGTATCTCGATCGAGAGGGCTTAAGGTAGGGCCCACAAGGTGCAGACCACTGGAAGAAAGCGCTCGCATAATTTTGAGTAACTTTATTCGTAACTGCAAGACGGCATGGCAACGCACAGCGTCCGACTCACAACACGCGCGTCGGCGACGACGACATTTCGCGAAAAGACAAGATCTCTAATAACTAAGTATCAGAGTACAGGAACCACAGCTTGGAATCCTGTAAAGAAGCAAAAATACCTGGGTCCATATTTGGAGTAGCACAAACGGTAAAATAACTGCGGGATGGTTAAACACGTTTTATCCCAGATTACGGAATAAAAATTTGTGTATATATAGCTAAAGTCCCCCCCCCCCCCGAGCTATGGGAAGTGCGAATTAGGTACTGGGGGCGGCGAGGGGTTCAGCAATTGGCTACCCTGCAGAAGTTAATACACACGAGACGGAAATAAAACATAGTCGTTAAGCCAGAGAAGGAAATTTCACACAGAAGTCATATCAGCTTAATATTCTGACACTTCCAGATTATTCAACTCATTTCTATGTTTTGATTGAGATTAGGTTGGCCGATCCCGGCGGTACTGCAATGCCGGGCCAACCCGCGACAGAGGTGGAGCAAGCCCCTAGTACTCCGTCATGTTCCAAAAATGAGTTTAATATTTTGGTCCAGCGATGCTGGACGTATCAGATATTAAGCTGATAAGAACAGATAAATGGTTGTTTATTAGTAATGCTTACTTCACTTGATACATTGAAATTTGAGTGCTAGGGGCTTGCAATAATGTATGATAATTTTATACAGTAAGTCACAATCCAAGAGTTGCCAAAAGGCCGAGAAGCGATAAGTTTTGCAGGTGTTGCTACTCTTTTTATGTACTTCAGGATGGTGCTGTTTGTACGGAAGTGATAGGAGACAATAAGTAGTCTCTATGCTTCATATAAATAACTGACTTTCGGTGATTGAGTACCGCCTGGCGCCAGCCGCGCAAAGGTGGAAAATAACCGACCCCGCCTCCCGAAAGTGGCTGGTGGCCCCGTATCTCGATCGAGAGGGCTTAAGGTAGGGCCCACAAGGTGCAGAACACTGGAAGAAAGCGCTCGCATAATTTCGAGTAACTTTATTCGTAACTGCAAGACGGCATGGCAAAGCACGGCGTCCGACTCACAACACGCGACGACATTTCGCGAAAAGACAAGGTCTCTAATAACTAAGTATCAGAGTACAGGAACCACAGCTTGGAATCCTGTAAAGAAGCAAAACTACGTGGGTCCATACTTGGAGTAGCAAAAACGGTAAAATGACTGCGGGATGGTTAAACACGTTTTCACCCAGGTACGGATTTTTTAATATATATATAAAAAACTAATTTCCCCACCTCTCACTCACTCCCCCCGAGCTATGTGAAGTGAGGGGGGGGCTGCTGCTGCTGCTGCTGCTGCTGCTGCTGCTGCTGCTGCTGCTGCTGCTGCTGCTGCTGCTGCTGCTTGACGATGACGATGACGATGACGATGATGATGATGATTATAACCCAGATATTCCTTTATTGACGACGCCTTCACGGCGGGCTGGGTCCTCCAAAGCTGCAAAAATTAAGCTGATAAGAACAGATTTATTGGTAATGCTTACTTGACTAGATACAATTAAAATTTTGAGTGCTTGCAATAATATATGATAATCTTATACAGTAAGTCACAATCCAAGTATTGCCATTACACTTTGATCTTAGCCAATACGCCGAGAAGCGATACGTTTTACAGGTGTTGCTACTCTTTTTGAGTACGTCAGGATCTAGGGTAGAGCACAAAGGTGTCCCCAGACCCTAGCGAAAATTTTCGAAACTGCTGGATTATCTTCCTTCGATGGCCGAGCCCCGCATTTTTGCAGATGGTGCTGTTGTACGAAAGTGATAGGAGACAATGTATAGTATGTATTGTATTTATTCGTCATTTCATTCCTTCCTCCCCGAGGGGAGGGAAGGCGGGCTGCCAGCACACATTCCGTGCTCTTCAGCCTATGGTTTACAATTTTTACATGTTGGTTTCATAATATTAATATTTGAACAATTTTACAATTGTAATATTGGTTTCTTTAAATTACAGCTCTTTGTGTTTTACAGTGAACTAGTTTTTTAGTTGCTTAATGGTTAATTGTGATTTTGCGGTGGTTTTTATGCACTCATTTTTGTTTTATTATCTGCTGTGCTATGTGGTTAGGGTTGGGTAGATCTTCTTGCTTATTTTATCGTGGGGGATCGGTGGTGGTTGGTTGGTGTGGTCCGGTAAGTAGAGAATATTTTGGAGGTGAAGGGTGGGTGGGATCTGTTTTGAAGGATGTTGGAAGGTGGTGTTGCTGTATGAGTAGGTTGTAGGTTATGAGATTTTTATATTGATAACTATTGATGGAGTATTTGATTCGGAGGGATTCAAGGTGGATAAGGATGTGTGGGAATTTTATTTGGTTGTAAAGGAGTTGAGTTGGGGATGGTAATCTGATTCTGTAGGCTATGCGGAGGGCGTGGCGTTCAATTATCTGGAGTCTATTGTAGTATCGATCTGGGGCGGATATCCATGAGAGGTGGCCATATGTTAAAATGGGGCGGAGGAAGGCTTTATATGTGCTGGTGATAACTTTAGGGTTCAGTCCCCAGGAGGTGCCGGTCAGTTGCTTAAGTAAATTAAGTCTGGTCTTTGCTTTTGTAATGACGGTTTTCAGGTGGGGTGTCCAGGTCAAGTGTCTGTCCAGAGTGATGCCAAGGTATTTTACTGTTGGTGTGAGCTGGAGGCGTTGATTGTATATAGTGATGTTGAAATCTGCTAGGCGGTATTTCCTGCTGGTTTTTCCAATGATTATTGCCTGTGTTTTGTTTGGGTTTATTTTGAGTCTCCAGCGATTACACCATTTGGTGAGTTTTTCGAGTTGTCTCTGTAGGTCTCTTTCTGCTTGCTGTAGGGATTTATGGGTGGCGAGATATGCTGTGTCGTCTGCGTAATTTAGGATGTATGTAGGGGGTGCGGGTATGGGTAGGTCGGTGATGTACAGGATATATAGGAGAGGTGAGAGAACAGATCCTTGGGGGACACCTGCGGTTGGGAGAAAATACGGGAGAGGTAATTACTGATGGCTACAAATGAGGTTCGGTTTGTTAAGAAGGAGGCTATGGTGCGGATATAAGTGGTTGGAAAGGCGAAGGTTTGCAGTTTGAAGATAAGTCCTGCGTGCCAGACACGGTCAAAGGCTTTTCGATATCTAAGAGGATGAGAATAGCGGATCTATGAGTATTGATGTGCGAGGTTAGGAGGTGTAGAAGTTTAAGCAGTTGGTCCTGGTTAGACAGTTTGGGGCGGAAGCCGCACTGGGCTGGGGATAGGAGAGAGTGTTGGGATAGGTGTTTGTGCATGCGGCGTGTGAGAATGGTTTCAAAAACTTTACTGAAGACGGAGGTGAGGCTGATGGGGCGATATGAATTAGGGTCGGTCCTGGTTTGTCGGGTTTGGGGAACATGAGGATTTTTGATGTTTTTCCATTTAGGAGGGTTAAATGCCGGAATAGAGGATGTTTGTGTAGAGGTGTGCTAGGAGATGGTGGAAGGATTGGGGTGATTCTTTTATGTGCCTGTATGTGATCGAGTCGGGTCCAGGGGCGGTATTTTTCTTGGTGCTGAGGATAGTTAGGATTTCATTAGTAGTGATGGGGGCGTTAAGCCCAGTGCGGCTGACGGTATGGACGTAGTTGTAATCGGGTTTCAGGGGAGGTGTTGAAGTGCTGGCACGCTGTTCTATTGTGGAGGAGTCTGTGTAATCGAAATGAGGATCTTGAGGTACAGTATGTATTTCTGAGCATTTCGGCGAAGATGTTGGCTTTTTGGGTGTTGTCGGGGACTGGAAGGTTGTTGTGGAGGAGTGGGTAGTTAGGGGTGGGTTTTTGACCGGTTATACGACGAAAGGCGGACCAATACTGTGAAGAGTTCTGTAAGTATTTTTGGTTTAGTTGATTGCAGGTGTCCCTCCAGGTGCGGCGTTTATGGGCGGTGATGTAGTTTCGGACGGTTCTTTGGAGCTGGCGGTGAAGGGTGAGGAACTGGCGGTCGCGGGTTCTTAGATAGGAGCGGAAGAGGCGGCGGGACTCGTGGAGAAGTTGGAGGGCTCGGCTAGGTAGTGCTGGTTTGTGTGGGGTAATGGGGGTCAAGGGGATATGAGAGTCGGTAGCTTCGGTAATGATTAGTTGGAGGTAGTCTGCGTTTTTGAGTAAGCTGTCAGCGTCAGTGATGTTTGGGTTGTCCGTCTTGATCTTTTCGTCGATGTGATTTCTGTAATTTTTCCAATTGGTTTTACTGTAGTTTTGGATGTATCGGGGTGTTTGGGTGGGTGGTTGTGGAGTATGGGGGGTACTGTATTGAATAGAGAGCATGAGTGGGACGTGATCGCTGCCGATGGGGTCGAGGACTTGTAGGGTGGCGCGGGTTTGAATATTGGGGGAGGCTATGACTATATCCGGAGTGGTGTTAGATTCTGGACGGGTGGGTGATGGGATATGGATGATGCCACCTCTCATGGCGGTGAGGGTGTTGTGGAAAAGGTGGAGTTCATGTTGAGTACGGCTGTGGACGTTGATGTCGGCCATTATGATGTATGATCTGAAATGTTGGTCGATGTATGAAATAAAATTTAATGGAAGTGGAACGCCGGGTCGAATATATATGGTAATGAGGGTAACGGTGAGGGCTTTAAGAAAAACTGTGGCTATTGTGTGTTCGGAAGGGTGATTGAGGGGTGGGTGTATTTTGGTAGGTATGTTATTTTTGTAGCCAATGGCCACGCCTCCGCGGGCTATGGGTGTAGGATTATCGGTGCGGATCAGTTGATAGGGGGACATGTGGATGTGGTGGCGGGGTTGGAGGAAGGTTTCGTTGAGGAGGAAGCATTGTACATTGTGTCTGACGAGGGTGTGTAAGAGGAGGTTTTTATTAGTGGGGAGTGATCGAATGTTGCTAAAAAGGATGTTATGGTTGTCAGGCATATTGGGAATTTCCTGGTGTTGGGTAGAAGGGTTTTAAACGAGGGTTTCCAGTGGGAGAAATTGAAAGTGGGCGTTGTGATGGGAGTATGTGGCATTTATGTGGATTCCAAAGACTGCTTTTGCTGCTATTGTAACTTGTTTAAGGATGTGGTCTCGGGAGAAGGGGTTTAGGTTTTGTAGGGTTATGGTAATGAAACGCAGGATGTCTTCGATGGTTGGTGTGGGACGTATAGAGTTGGTGGGAGGTGTAGGAGGGTCGATGGGGCGAAGGGGTACTGTAAGTTCTGCTTTGGTGGGGGCTGGCTTCGCTTTACATTTCATGGAGTAGGTGGGATGATTCTGGTCACAGGTGTTGCAGGTTGGTGTTTTTGAGAGGTTGGGGCATGCTTTAAGGTAGTGGTTTTCTTTGCAATGTGGGCATATTGGGGTATTTTTACAATTTTGAGTGAGGTGGTCGTTGTACTGCAGACAGCGGGCACACCTTGTGGGTTGGGGGGAAGGGGTTTTTGACGGTTCCACCCGATGTTTTTGGTAGTAGATTGTTGCCCCGTTTGTAAGCAGGTAATCAATGGTTGCAGGATCTTCAGTGAGTACCCTAACCATATAGGTTGGTCCAGAGCTGTTTTGGATCCGGAGAGCTTTCCTGACATGGATTTTGCTATTTGCGTTTAACTCAGTAACAACTTCTGCGTCAGTAATAGTTGGGTCAACACCGCGAATCACTGCGGTGAAAGTGGTGGGTCTCTGGGGTGGGGTTTGTTGTTTTGGCGGCGGCGGTGTAATGGGTGTTAGGGTGGCGTTGTCGCCAAAGGAGGTTAGGCCTATTTTATTTTGATTAGAGTGTCAGTTGGGTTCATTGCTTTTGATAATATCCCGTTTTTTGTTGGGATAAGTTGGTGTATGGCTATGTTTGGAAAATGGCGCTTGATGAATTTTGTCAGCGTTTTGCAGTTGGTATACTCGGGAAACATGCCTTTTAGTAGATATGTATGGATTGTTTGGGAGCTGTGGGAGGTGAAGGTGTGGTATCCATGTCTTCGCAGGAAGTTGTGGTATTTGTTGTGGGGTTTGTGGAGATGGTGAAGATGATGATGAAGATGATGAGCCGCTTTTGGTTGATCATATGGTTTTGTGTTGTTTCTGGCGGCTTGTAGGTAGCTAGTGCCTCGGGTTGGGTGTGGCAGGATGGGCATGGGTCCCATCAGTTGTAGTGGGATAGATGATTGATGCGGAGGTGGTGGTGGCGGTGATGGTGGTTGTGGTGTAGCCATGGTGTATACATGGGGACTAGTTGTTACGGTAGGTGGGAGGATTGTAGGAGTCACGTTCATGATGTTACCTAGCTGGTGCGGTTGCTGTTGGCAGTCAAGAAGGGGTGCAGATTGGTGGCCGTCCTCTTGCAGGCGATGTTAGGTGTCCGTCGAGGTCTGGGCAGGCGAGGTCCGTGCAGGCAGGCAGGCGAAGTCCAGGAGCAGGCAGCCGGAATCCAGGGGCAGGCAGATGAAGTCCAGTGGCAGCAAGGCAGGCGACGTCCGGCGGGCAGGCAGGTAGGCGAAGTCCAGGAGCAGGCAGGCAGGCAAAGTCCAGTGGCAGGCAGGTGAAGTCCAGTGGCAGGCAGATGAAGTCCAGTGGCAGCAAGGCAGGCGACGTCCGCGGGCAGGCAGGTAGGCGAAGTCCAGGAGCAGGAGGGCAGGCGAAGTCCAGGGGCAGGCAAGAAGAATCCAAGGCCAGGCAAGCAGGCGGAGTCCGGTGGCAGGCTGGTGTTGTCCAAGGGCGAGATGTCGAGCAGGATCTAAGTCAATTAGCCGGTTTCCATAGTCCAAAACGAATGCGAGGTCCATTAGTTGCAGAACTGAGGTATACAAGAAGAAGGACAAATGACATCCTTAACATCCTAACCTTAGACATAGAAAAATCTACAATAACAAAGGTTACCTATCAGCTCTATTCCTGGATATTACGGGAGCCTATGACAATGTATAAATCACCATATTAATCGAGAAGCTGAGGAAACTACGCTTTCCAGATACATATTTACGCGGAATTTACAACCTTCTCCATGGCAGGACTGTCTATGTTCGTCAGAAAGATAACTCCATGTATGGCCCACGCGTCGTCACAATAGAACTTCCAGAAGGAGCAATCCTTAACCCTATACTGTTTATTATTTATAAAGCAGATGCTGCAATTTGCAGATGATGTGTGTATTTAAACATCGTGTTCATCTCAGGGGATAAATTTCTGTAGATTGAATGAAGCCGTTAAGATGCTTCATGAGTGGTTACAACATCTAGGACTAGCCATTTCACCTTTGAAATCATCTATGATGATTTTCTCGCGGAAAAAATTTCTACCTAGAGACGGACATATATCTGGGTCCATATATCTTCCGCGCCCTAGCATACTTTACGTAAACTTGACACAGTTCACTACAGGGCCATCCGATTATGCCTGGGAGCTATGAAATCTACTCCAACAAATGCTCTGTTAGTAGAGGCGAAGGAAATGTCATTAGACATACGCCGTCATATTCTATCCAGCTTATATCTAATGAGGCGCGGGTCATCTCAAATCATCCTGTGACACAGAGGGTTTCTGAATACATAACAACGTTGGAGAGAAGATGCATATTCACTAGTCCCAGACCGTCCAAGTTGGTTCAAAGCCACTCTTCAATAAAACATATGATACCGTTAATCATCCAAGACTACACATTACCCATATTTTCATTGCAATTTAATCTTTTGAAATTTAAGCCAAACATGTATTACCTACCCGACTGGATCATTAGAAGCGGCTCACTAAGCACCATGACGGATAGATTTTTGAATCAAACCTGGCCAGACTGTGTTCAAATCTTCACGGATGGTTCTAAAACTACAGATGGAGTTGGTTATGCTTACCTCTGCCCATCCTCTCGTGAGTCGAAGAAGGTTCGCCTTCCATCCGAAACCACGACATATACAGCTGAGGCTTTAGCAATCAGAGATGGCATAAAATACGGGTATGAACGATATGATAAAATTCTGATTTTATCGGATTGAAAAAGTGTTGTCCAAAAACTCGAAAATCCAGAACGGACTGAACAAGATTTTGTTAGAGATTCTAAACACGATGTATTCAGCCAAGTCAGAAGGTAAAGAGGTTCACGTATTATGAATAAAGGGACACATGTGTATCCAACACAATGAAATGGTCGACCACTTAGCTAAGGAAAGTACAGTAAACAGAGAGATCCAGTTCATTCAGCAGCCTCACGTCAATTATCAAGAAAGATTCCTTTCGCATCTGGTCAGATTCTTGGGTATTCGCGCAAACCGTCAGAGGAAAATGTTGCTCCCAAATCAACCTCACATTCCATAGCCTGGTTCGCAAATTCCAAATTGGAGAAAAGACACATAACATCAATTATTCGAATGAGATTAGGACACGGGTGCTACCCTAGCCACCTATTTTAAATCGGTATTGTTCATTCCCCATACTGCCCGGAAGAAGAGGTAGCAGACATCAACCATATTATACTCGCATGCAGTCGTTACCGGGTACCCCAAAATGAATTGTACAAAAGTCTCGTTAAGCTCAACATACTCTATCAGTTTCTATTCCCACACTGTTGAGGACAGAGCGACAAGATATACCGGGCGATGGCCCGTTTCTTAAGCTAAGCTAATATAAATTTTTAATGATTACCTCTTCATTGCAAGTTTTCTATGTAGGTTTATTAGGAAAAGTGAAAATTTACAGTGAAACCTACCAATGTAATAGTGATACACAAAGAATTAGTTAAATTTTGTAACAAGATGTATAAGTAAACAACAAAATTGCATATGTCTTAATATTTATGTAAAACAATTATGTAAAATATCTATAAAAATTGAATTTTGGTCTAAACATTATGTAAAATAATTGTAAACACAGAAGCCATGACCGAAGGCCAAGTAAATAATATTTTAAAAAAATCAATTTGTCTTGTAGCGAATTTTATAATTACGTTACAAAAAATCTATTATAAAAGCAATGAAATCTAACACTAAATGCAATCTCAATAAAATTAGATACTTTATATTTATTAACAGAATAAATAAATACGGTAATGAAAATTCAACTTGAAAAAACATTATTTCCATAACATTTTGTTACTAGTGCTAGCCAAAAAGTTTGACTATTATTACAATATTTAGTAATAAGATTCATGAGCTCCTACTATATTATAGACCCACAGAAAATACATATGTCATACATAAATTATAAAAATAATCTGAATAATATAAAAACATACTTTCGGGGGGTTGTACCGATTTGTAACCCCGAATTCAGATTTTTTTGACATTCCGTTCCGTTTTTTAAGAACACTAGTACCGAATGACTTTAAAAAGTGCAAAACATTTAGTAGCGAAATGTAGGTACATTTTACTGGAGTGACTGTTATTTTTTATTTTAATTACTTAATATGAAAGAATAAATTGCATTTTTTTCGGAATTTATTACATTCACTGACTCCAGTTGTTTGAGAGACAAGGATAGCAAAAAGAAGCTATGAATAGAGGACACTCATGGAGGAAAGAATAATATGGAGACGACGCAAGAGACCTTTACCACGAATGGGAGTGAAGCAGGCCGGTGGAGGAGTGGGGGGGCATGGCCGGAGTGGTGGGGCTTGACCGCTTCCCAACAAACACGGGGAATATGTACAAACACCTCAAGGGGACTCTAGGATAAACGTGACGCCGCAATCTGGTGATGGATTATTATGTAACTCGATGAGACAAATAAAAAATGAAGAAAAAATTTTTTGATATCCTGCTTAGTTTTCGAGATATTCTGTCTCAAATGTGAAATGGTTTTGGTTGAAATTCAGAAGAAAAACTTATTCAAAGTCAAATTTTATGATGAATTTTTATTTAAAAAGACGAGACAAATAAAAAATAAAGAGTAAAATTTTTCGATATTTCACCTAGTTCTCGAGATATACTGTCTCAAAAGTGAGGTGTCTTGAGTTGAAATGCAGAAGAAAAATTTC